>PVJS01039119.1:0-19063 GCA_004027185.1 Glis glis
GCCCTATTTTTTATCCTTTATTTTGAAACAGGGTCTCACGAAGTTGTGGAGGGCCTCACTAGGTAGAGAGAGAGACAGAGAGAGAGAGAGTGCGAGCGAGCTGAGTCTGGCCGTGAACCCGGATCCTCCTGTCTCCGCCTCCCAAGTACTGGGATTACAAGCATGCGCCACCACGCCCGGCCTGTTTTTATTCTTTATTTTGAAACAGGGTCTCACTAAGTTGCAGAGGGCCTCACTAAGTAGCTGAGGCTGGTTGCAAACCTGTGATCCTCCTGTCTCAGCCTCCCAAGTACTGGGATTACAGGCGCGCGCCACCATGCCCAGCTGGCCTCGAATTTTCGATCCTTCTGCCTTAACCCCTCCACACGCACGTACCAAGTTGCTGGGATTACAGGTGTGCACCACCGTACCCGGCTGCTGCTTCTAATTTTTTGACATCGCAACTCTTCTGGGCCTCCACCTCTGCCCATCTGCCAGCACATTCTGGGACAAAGAATGTCCCCATGTCATGGGCCAGGAGCTTGTAATTGATGCGCCCCAGCCAGTGGCTGCTGGAGATTCCTCAGGACAGCAATGTCACAGGAAGCGACCCCACGGGGGACATGCAGACTGAGGCTGAGTGGTGGGCGCAGGCCCGAAGGCCGTGGCAGGCGCCGCTGAGGAAGGCTGGTGCTGCCCGGGGCTAGGTCGAGCGGTGGGGTTTCAAGAGTCGGGCAGGACAGCTGGGCATGGCTGCGGCTGCCGGCTGGGCCAGGCTTTTCGGAACTGCGCTGAGCGCTTTCAGCGTGAGCCCTGGCTCTGGCCTCCTGCCTGGAAGGCCCTTCCTCCTCCCTGCTCCACAAACCCCTGAGCGCTCTTCTTGTTGGGCCGGCCCAGGTCCTGAGTCACCTCGTCTGGTCCCCATCAGGGACGCCACTGCGTCACGCTGCACCTGCCACCCACAGCTCGGTACTGCAGGGAGGGAGGAATCCACCCCAGCAAGGCCGACCCAGCAAATGAAAGAAAGACGAGACAGCGAGGTACAGTTCAAAGGTTGGTATGTTTTTTGGTTTTGGTTTTTTTTTTTCTGCTTTTGTAAAGAAAAATAAGGTTGTGTTTTTTGTTTGAAACAAAACATAAGTAAAAGCCCGTGCCCGGCCCTGTGGGCGCCGGGGCGCCAGTCCTGGGCTGGAAAGTCCCCCGTGTGGAGCTTCCTCAGAGCCAGAGACCGAGGACCTCGGGGAACGGAGTTTGGTTTTGTTAGGCAAGAAATAAAATTTAAAAACTTGACACACTCACTATACAAATAGGGACCAAGAGGTGCCACCTGGGTTGGAACCCTCTCTGGCAGTTGGACGCAGAGTCCTGACACCATCCTGACCCCCTATGTGTGCGGGGGACAGTCTGGGTCACAGCACCAGGAGCTCCCAGGACGAGAGGAGACAGGGAGGGCGGCTGAAGTCGGAGCAGATCTCCTTCCCCACATGTTAAAAAAAAAAGTCTCATGAAGCACCCAGAGCTTAAGAAAACACGCGCCCGGCGGGAGCCCTGAGGCCGCCTGCAAAACATGTACAAAAATAAAACTAAACTTTATCCCTGAATGAGAGCGAAGACCCTTCCTCCTGCCCCATGCCCCTCCCCCCCGGCGAGCCCCAGAATTCACGAGAGGCCTCCCCAAGCGGCACAAACACAGATAGACAGACAGGTGCCTAGGGTCAAGGCCTGGGTGGTGGGAGGGGCTCCAACCCTGCAGGCATGTGTGGTCCCAGCCCGTGTTGAGGGCCCGTGCCAGGCTGAGGTCCCCCTTCTTCCCCGAGGGGCGGCACAGGCCATGGCACAGGGCAGGCACAGACACGCAGCACTGGGTGACAGAGCAGGGGTGGGGACCAACGGCAGTGGGCAGGAAGGCCAGCAGAGGTGGCCGGGGAGACAAGAGGACATGTGGAACCCAGGTGGGGACAGGAGGATGACAGGGGAGGACAGTGGGGCCCCATGGGGGTGGGGGGGCCGTCTCAGCTGAGAGCTGCAGTTCATGCGGAGCGAAGGGCCAAGTGGGGACCCTGTGGGCAGCATGAGGGAGGGGCCTGGGAAACTGGGGCAAGGGGGCCCTAGTGTTCTCAGAGTAACAGGGCTGCTCCTGGGAGGGTCACCAGAAGTCACAAAATAGGGCTGCACACAGGGGGAGTGGAGAGGCTGAGGGGAGAGGGAGGATGGGCGCTTACGCTGGTCCTGAGGGGCCCACTGAGAGCCCTGGGCGCCATCTGCCCACACCTGCCTGAAGCCACCAGGGCGGGGCAAGATGGGCAGACGATGCCCACCCTTAGGAGGTCACCCAAGGCTCTCTCTAGGGGTTGGGGACGCGGTGACCCTGGACTATCTCTCCCTCTCCCCAAGGGCCTTCTTCATCTCAGTGGGGCGGAGGTGGCACCCCGGAGTACAGTACGAAGATGTGACTAGCTGCGGTGCGGGTGGAGGCAGCCGGCTCCCGCTGCAGTTACAGTAGTACCGGTGTCCCGCCGGCAGGAAGGGCACCCTGGGCTCGGGCAGCCTGTCAGGGACCTGTGGCTTTGTGGTCAGAGTGTCAGCACCAAACACCACCGATGTTAGCCAGGGAGGTGGCAGGTGAGGCGAGCAGGTGTCCTGAGGACAGGAACTCACAATCTGGAGGTCGGGGAGGCTGAAGCCGGCAGTGGCGGAGGCCAGGCGGTCAGCGCAGGCTCTGGTACAGGTAGGCCGAGGTGAAGAGGGCATTGGCGGCCAAGCTCACGGCTAGGAGGCCCCGGACCAGGGAGGGGCCGAAGCGCCCTGCGGGAGCAGAGACACCAGTCACAAGTGGTGTGGGTGAAGCTGGTGTGGTAGCGCACATATTTAATCCCAGTACTTGGGAGGCTGAGACAGGAGGATTGTAGGTTCGAGGTTAGCCTCAGCAACTTAGTGAGGTTGTCAGTAACTTTGCGAGACCCTGTTTCCAAATAAAAAATAAAAGTGGGCTCGGGGTGTAGCTCGAAGGTAGAATGCCCCTGGGTTCAATTCCCAGTATCACACACACACACACAAACAAAACAAACAAAAAAATTAGTGGTGTGGGTGGGTCTCCCTGCAAGGGAACAGTGCCCCAACTCTCTAGAGGGGACAGTTCATGGGGCCTCCAGGGAAATCCCCGGGGTTGGCTGGGCCCCATATACAGTCTCCCTTCCACCAAAGGCTGCCCCAGCATGAGGAACCCTTGGCCTGTGGGGGCAACCATGCCACCCACTTTTTATGTGTGTGTGGTACTGGGAATTGAACCCAGGGGCATTCTACCTCTGAGCTACATCCCTGGCCTTTTTTTATTTTTATTTTTTTGAAACAAGGTCTTACTAGGTTGCTGAGAGTCTCGCTAAATTGCTGAGGCTGATCTTGAACCTGTGATCCTCCTGTCTCAGTCTCCCCAGTCCTGGGATTATAGGCATGTGCCACCATGCCAGGCTAGCCATTTTATAGACAAGCAAACGGATTGGGGATTGACCAACCTGCCCGGGTGTGGTTGGCCTCAAACCTGCAATCCTCCCATCTCAGCCTCATAAGTACTGGGATCACAGGCGTGTGCCTCCACGCCTGGCTCCAAGTCTGTTCTTACCAAGGCCACAACCCGGACCTGCCTCTTGGGGACAGTGCCACTCCAAGAGCCAGCTCAGAATGACCTTCCCAGGGAAACCCTACTCGCTGGCCGGTCTCTCTTTGTCAGTATACATGTCTGCCTCCCCACCCAGGGCAGAAACTGATGTCAGCCACTGACTGACCCCCGGCCCGGCCATAGTCAGCAAGCCGAGGAGCCCGGACTTGAACCTGGCATCTGAGTGCTCAAAGCCCGAGGCCCTGGCCCAGGGCCCTGCTTTGGCTGCCCGAGTGTGCGGGAGGTCCTCAGTGCCTGCTCTGCCAGCGCAGCAGCCTCGGCCGCATGCGGCTACTCAGCACTCCAAGTGTGGCCAGTGCAGTGCAGGAACAGCCTCTGTGGCCAGAGACTCCCATGATATACAGTGCGGTCTGGACCCGTGCGTCCTGGGGGAGGGAGAGACCCCATCTGCTGAGTCTAGACGCTGGGGGTTTCCTCCTCTGTCACAAACCCCCCAGCTCTAGACCAGGTGACGCTGGCTTTGGATCTGTCCCTCCCACTCCCAGGTGCAGACCTTTCCAGGCAGCGGCCTCCTCCGAGTAGCCTCTGGTGGTGGTGTCCACCATGCAGGTGGACGACTGTGATGAGTCGTCCTCTTTTTTGATGGAGCGGTTGCTGCAGGCGCTGCCTCGGTCCGGCATCGATCGCATGTCTGCAGAGAGAAGGCCACGTGTCTCAGTGGGCGCGCACAGCCCACCCCAGGGACAGGCGAGGTCCTCAGGAGTGGCGGGCAGCCGGCCTGTCCTAACTGCGCACCTCCCCTGGGAGGGCAAGGGGGTCCTTGGTTGGACCCCATTCAGACCCTGGCTGCGTAGCTGAGATGGAGGTCGCTGGTTTTAGATCAGGAGCGGTAAATAAATGCTGACAGGAACCAGCGCAGCCTGGGGACGGGGACCTCAGCCTGATCAGGTCTGCCATTGTTAGAGTCACAACAGATCCACGCATTCATGCCAAAGTTCTAGATTGTGTGTGTGTGGTATTGGGGATTGAACCCAGGGCGTTCTACCCCCGAGCTACACCCCCCCAGCCCTTTTTAAAAATTTTTTGTTCTGAAACAGGGTCTTGCTGGGTTGCTGAGACTGGTCTCGAGCCTGTGATACTCCTGTCAGCCTTACTAGTGCTGGGATTACAGGTGTACACCACCATGCCTGCCTGAAGTTTTAGATTTTAAAGGAGCCCAACTAGAAAAAAAAATTTTTTTTGTGGTACTGGGGGTTGAACCCAGAGGCATTCTATCTTCGAGCTACACCCCCAGCCCAATTTTATTTCTTATTTGGAAACAGGGTCTCACTAGGTCGATGAGAGTCTCACTACTTGCTGAGGCTGTCCTCAAACCTGCGATCCTCCTGTCTCAGCCTCTCGAGTACTGGGATTACAGGTTGATGAAAGGCTTATTATTACTATTTTTCTGTGGTGCTGGGGATGGAAGCCAGGGCTTTGTGCATGGTAGGCGAGTGTTGTACCACTGGGCAATACATTTAAGCAAAACAAAACCATTAGTGACCAGAGACAGCCTGACAGTGGGTCAGGCTTGATGGGTCCCAGAGAATGGAGGACCCTGAAGTCAACTGCAAAACCAAAGATAAAATCAGCCGGTACAGGGTAATGTTCCAGAGGGTTCCAGGTCACCAGAGCCACGAAGGAGCCTAGAGCCTGAGAGTGACCAAGGACAGGCCCCGTCGCAGCACCTGATGGCCTTGTGGCCACTGGGAGCGCGGGTGCTCCCGTCCCTGCGGTGGAGGGCCACACAGGCCACGCCCACAGTGCCACGTACCCACAGTGTGCTTCGTGTCCCTCACAGGTGGCCTCTGGGGAAGCTGGGGGGGCTCGATGGTGAAGAGGCTGCCATTGTGTGGGGAGTGCTCTTCCGAGCTGCTAGGGGTGCGGGGGGCCCCCCCGGGCGGCGACGGGAACAGCAGCAGCTTCTGCCCCTTCAGGTTGAGCCGGGCGGGGCTGATGAGGGGCCTACGGTGGCGCAGGGAGCCATAGCCTGAGGCCACCGAGCTGGCCACAGAGGGCACCGGTGAAGAGGGGCAGCTTCGGGACAGCAGAGAGAAGTAATCTGCAGGAGGGAGGATGACAAGGACAGGGGACAGTCAGAGACGCTTGCATGTGCCACTTGGTCCTGGGGCTTGTCGTCCAGGAGGGGTGCAGGTGGGGACAGCGGCAGCCCCGTGGGAGCCTGGGGAGGAGGGGCGATCATGGAGCCTTGGCCATGTCCCCTGCCCTCGACTTCTGTCCAAAGCCTCGCTCAGCTGAGAGCAAGGCCTGGGAAGGCACAAACCCAGGCCTGACTTGAGTTCTGTTAGCCCACGCCCTGCTGGCGGCCAGCGCCAGCTCCGATCCTGATGGTCACCATCTCCATCTCACCCGGAGGAAAGCAAGACACGGTGTGCCAGTCTCGCTTGGGCCTGGTGTCTGAACAGTCCAAAGCTCAGGCTGACCACACTGCTCTGGGAGCCCCGGCCTCACCTGCCCCCGAAGCAGCTTTCCTGTCCCCTCTCTTGGATCTCTTTCTCCTTACCTGAAAGAGGAACCTCCCCGGGTCGAGAAACGCGAGATGGTGGGCGGCTCCCACTGAACAGGTACCCCGAGTCTGGAGAGAAAGAGAAACGTGACATGCGCCGGGCCTGTGGACCACGAGCCACCGCCTCTCCAGTCCCCACTTCCCAGCCCCCAGCCCCGGTGTTCTGCTGAAACCCAACCTTCTATTTACCACGTGCGTTCATGAAAACACCACCTGACCAATCCCTCCACCGCCATCCAGGCCCCCGGCACATTCCCAGCTTGCCGATAAACAGAGCCCCGGCTGGCGCAGGATGTCAGCAGCCGGTTCAAGTCTCTGACTTCTCATTCTGTGCCCTTCTTTCCAGATAAGGCCCTGCTTCCAAGCCACCTTGAACCCCACCTTCTCCACTATCCTTCCTGGACCGCCTGTGCTGGATTCCGGGGGACTGAATATGCAGCCTTTTCCTAAAGCAAATGCACCTCGGGGCAGGAGCCCCATCTCAAATATCTTATGCTCTCTCAAGTGCCCAGCTGAGAGCCGAATGTGGAAAGACCCGGAGAATGCCACGTGCCCTGTTGCCGAGGCGCTCTGCAGGGTCAGAGTGCAGGGGTCACAGTGCACTGCAGCCCCCTCCCCCTCCAGGTCAGCCCATGTGCCTGGGGAAGAGTGGGCACAGGTCCCAATCATGCCAATCAGAGTCCCCCAGAACCAGGTCCATGGGTGCTGGAAAGAGGACACAGGGATGAGGCCTGCAGCAGAGAGCGGAGGAGCTGAGAGGGGGAGACAGGGAGAGGCATGGTGTCTGAGCTTGGGACCTGCAGGTCTCCGGCTTTTACGAGCCAAAGACCTGCAAGAACTTGTTCCTTGGACCCTCTCGTGCTGGAGACCCCGGAATCCCACCCGTCACCAGACACGTGGGCCAGAACTCCGCTGACACCGCAGGATGGCCGCTGAGTCCTCGCCATGGGGAATGCTTGCTGTCCTTGAGGGTGGGAGGCCCCCACAGGGACCTGAACTGGCCCCTCCCAAGGGGCTCGAGATGGAAGTCTCAGCTCTGGCACCCTTGGCAGTCTGCTCTCTGCACCCCAAGTCCCATCAGAAAGCCCCAGGAGACACAGAGGGACACCTCTGCGCAGGGGAAGAGCAACTTCCCATCAGCTTCGGGGTGCAAGCGAAGGGCTTGCACTCTAACCATGCGGGGGGAGCAAGGCCTCTGCTGTGGTCAGGAGCCCCCCACCCCTGAAGATACCAGCAGCCACATCTGTTGAGCAGCCTGTTCTAGGCGCCTGGCTGACTGGTCTCACTTTATCCTATCACGGCCCCAGAGGCACAATACCCCATTTTATTTAACATTTCTTTTCTTTCTTTGTTTTTGGTACTGGGGATTGAACACAAGAGCAGTCTACCTCCGAGCTACATCTCCAGCCCTTTTTCTTTTTTTTGCGGTACCGGAGATTGAACCCAGGGGCGGTTTACCTCCGAGCTACACCCCCGGCCCTATTTTTTATACTTTATTTTGAAACCAGGTCTCACGAAGTTGTGGAGGGCCTCACTAAGTACCTGAGGCTGGCTGCGAACCCGGGTCCTCCGGTCTCCGCCTCCCAAGTACTGGGATTACAAGTGTGTGCCATCACGCCCGGCTAGCCTTTTTTCTTTTGAAATAAGGTCTTGCGAAGTTGCTGAGGATCTTGCTAAATTGCCGAGGCTGGCATTAAGCCTGCATTCCTCCTGTCTCAGCCTCCTAAGTGCTGGGATCACAGGCGTGCACCACATGCCTAGCACATTTTTTTGGTACTGGGGATTGATCCCAGGGGCATACTACCTCAGACCTATTTAAGTTGCTGAGGGTCTTGCTTAGTTGCTGAGGCTGGTCCTGAACCTGCAATCCTCCTATCTCATTGTCTCAAGTACTAGGATTACGTGTGTGTGCCACCACACCCAGCTTTTACATTTTATTTTTTGAAGATCTAGTCAAGAGGAGGCTTTCCCTGCAGTCTGCAGCCCTCTCCTACAAGATGGCCATCATAGGCTCTGACAGGGTCTGTCCTGAGCTGCTCTCCTGACCTTGGGCCCACCCCCACCCTGAGCCCTCCACCAGGTCCCAGCTCCTCAGGGAGCCCAGAAAACAGTCCCAGCTCCAGGGCCCAGGGCCCCACGCCTGACACATCCCAAGACATCCCAAGGACCCCTCACTCCAGCTGCTGTTCACAAGGAGCACACTGAGGGCCCACTAGGACCCAGGGCTTGTGCCATGTCACCTTGGCTGTGACTTGCCTGCCACCATATCCCAAGCCTCATGCTACACCTGACACCGAGCAGAGCCCAGGAACACCCAGCAGAGGTCACTCTCCTCCAGCAACCTGGCTCATGTTTGGTCACATGGGAGTATCTGGAGTCCAGGCATCTGCACTAAAAGCAACCACACTTTTACTGCTCCCCTGAAGGTCTTGAACCATGTTTCCTACTCAGCTCAAAGGCTGTCTCCCCCCAGGGACCTGACCCCTCGGCAGGGGAACCCCGTCTTGGAGCACGCTCACGTGCATGCAGCAGGGTGAGAAGCAGCCTGGCAGGCTTGGCTCAAACGTAGCTCTCAGCAGCAGCGGGGCCTTGGGCAAGTCACCTGTGTTAGCTTTTTTGTTGCTGTGACCAAAATGCCTGACAAGAACAACTCAGAGGAGGGAAGGTTTACTGGGCTCAGGGTTCCAGAGGTTCAGTTCATAGTCAGCAGACTGAGGCAGAACCGTCAGCGCCAAGGTGTGTGGGAGAAAACTACTCAGCTCATAGCAACCAGGGGGTAGAGGAAGTGAGTGAGGAAGAGACCAGGGACAGAGAGAGTCCCCAGGGCCATGACCTCAGTGACCTGCCTCCTCTAGCCATGCCCCCCTACAGTTACCACCCAGTTATCATCATTCAAATTATTAATCCAAGCCGGGTGTGGTGGTGCACACTTGTAATCCCAGTACTTGGGAGGCGGAGACCAGAGGATCCGGGTTCGTGGCCAGCCTCAGCGACTTAGTGAGGCCCTCCGCAACTTAGTGAGACCCTGTTTCAAAATTAAGAATAAAAAAAAAATCGGGTTGGGAGTGCAGCTTGGAGATAGAATGCCCCTGGGTTCAATCCCCAGTACCACCAAAAACAAACAAAGAAAACAAAAAAAATTATTAATCCATCAGCCAGGTGTGGTGGCGCATGTTTATAATCCCATTACTTGGGAGGCCAAGACTGGAGGATCCGGGTTCGCAGCCAGCCTCAGCTACTTAGTGAGGCCCTCCACAACTTAGTGAGATCCTGTTTCAAAATAAAGAATAAAAAAATAGGGCTGGGGGTGTAGCTCGGAGGTAGAATGCCCCTGGGTTCAATCCCTAGTATCACAAAAAAAAAAATCTATCAACAGATCAGCCAGAGATGAGTTTAGAACCACGATTCAATTATTTCACCTTGAATATTTCTGTACTGCTAACACATGAGCTCTTCTAGGGGATACCCTGTATCTAAACCACAATATCACCTAAGGAAACTAGGGCTCAGAGATGGTGCTACAGCCCCCTGCCTGGCAGAGTTGTTGAGGGGCTTAAGTGAGACCCCGAGTGCACAAGCCTGACGATACAACTCAGCATGAGAACTTGGGTTAATCAAGATGCACCCATGTTCTGCTGCGACGCTCTCCCAGCCCTCAGAATACCCCACCCAGGTGGCTTCCCACGGTGAGCAGGATTGTCACAGACATGCCAGGCCCCTGAGCGCATTTCAACTGGATTAGGGAACTACCAACTCCTAGAAGGTATAGCTGAGAAAGGAGAGGGGCGAGACGAAGTCCCTCAAGACAGGGTCAGGCCTTGGTCCCACGAATGGACCTGCACGGAATCCCTGCCCCTTAGGGACACACTGTCCCATCCCCAGGGTCTCAGAATAGCGGTAGTAAGAGTGGAAGGGATAGTACAAAAGGGCAAAACCCAGTGGGCACTCACATTTACTGAAACCTGGGTGCCTGTCGCCCTCCTGAGCACCTGAAGGACATCATCTAACCTCACAGGGGCATTCCACTCCCAGCCATGTCAGGACGGGAAACAGAGGCCGAGAGTGGTTCTATCCCTTGGCCAAGGGCAGGTACTGAGCGGGCTCACCGGGCCTGAGCCCAGCTCCGTCCGTCTCTACAGCAGCAGCTCTGACCACCCTGCAGCACGGCCCACCTCATCCTCATCAGATCCCATCCCAGCGGCCCCAGCCTGCTTCTGCCCACGCCTCTTACCTGCTCGGGTCAGAGAAGGTATGGTTCCCAGCGAGAGGGCCCGGCTGAGGCGGCCTGGCAGCGAGGAGGGCGAGGCCTGGCGGGGTGACCGGAACAGCTGCTGGTTGGTGAGTGGCAGGAAGCCAGGCGGGGTGGGGATGAACAGGGATGGTGAGGAGCCCGCGACGCTTGGGCAGGGCATGGTCAGGCTGGGGCTGGAGGGGAAAAGGCCGGCGGAGTCTCCTGGGAAGTACCTGCAAGGGCCCATTGGGCACAGAGAGAGGAAGAGGGTAAGCCTGGAAGGTTCTGGAGCAGCGTCTGCACAATGGGGCCCATCCCCTCCCCAGGGTGCGAGGTGGGCCTGAGTTGGGCCCCCGAGGAAGCGTGCGTTAGTGGAAGCAGAAGAGCAGTCGTCCATTCGCGCCATTAGGAGCGGGTGCTGGGAGGTGCCAGCATGACCCACCCGCCCGGCATGCTCCCTCCGACCCCTCAGGCTCACAGCAAACTAACTCCACTACGAGTCTCGGCATTAAAGTGACACTGTCGCCCTTGCCTGCGTCATGCCGGCCCCCTCACCCCAAAACAATAATGCCCAGCCCCGTGCCGCGCATGTGACGGGGCTCTGTGGACCTGGGCTCCTCCTTGTCACTTCCTGTTGCGTGTCCAGAGACACCTAACAGAGCAGTCGAGCAGGTGCCCTAGGTGGCCTCCCAGGAGGGCTGGAGCTGAGGAGGCGAGGCCTCGCAGAGTACTGGGAGCTCGATTCCTGGAAGTCCCCATGGTGCTCTGCCTTGGGACCTGCCTCCTGCTCTCTGGTTGCAGACACTGGACCCCTTCCAGGCCCCAGGTGGCAGAGGGGAAGGCAGTCAGGCCTTGTATCCCCAAATGAGGCTCTCAGGGGGTGCACACGAAACTCGAGCTTAGCAAAGACCCATAAATGACTGTAAGGCTGCCTGAAAGACAGGTGACAGTGTCTCTTTAACTTGAGAATGGTACAAATCACACAATAGGACCGATGGCCCCAGGCCAGAACGTCAACCATGCTTCCAATTAAGGCACCCGATTACAGAAGGGGGAGAGGGACAGAGGCAATTAATACATTAGTCTGCCATCTGGACAGAGCTTTGAGTGTCCAGCCTTACCTCAGTCCCAAGGGACAAAAGAGCCCAGTGGACCATGTGGACGGACAGGCCAGCGTGGGCCCGTGGCGAGCTGGGGCTGGCTAGCGTACCCGTGCCGTCACAACCGAGCGCTTGGGACCTCGCCGCCCCCACTATGCACCACCACTCTGCCAGCCATTTTTTCACCCCCCTCTGGCCCTTTAAAAAGTTTTTAAAGGATGGGGCCAGTTGTTGGCTTCCTAGAGAATCATGTGACCTTTCTGATCTCTTGCAAAGACCCAGGAGGCTGCCACCTGCACTTCAGAACCAACGGTGGAGCCCAGCTTTGGGCAACAGGGGAAACTGACAGGGCCCCAGGCTGGATGCACGCTTGCTCCACCTGCTGGCCGTCTGATGCCCGCCTCTTTGCCCCAGACTCCAGGAGGGTTCTGTCTCTTAACAGACAAGATTTATGGGCTGGGGGTGTAGCTCAGTGACACAGTGTTTGCTGAGCATGTGGGAATCCCAATACCAAAAGAGAGGAAAAAAAAAAAAAGAAATAGGAAAAAAAGGTTTTGCGTTCTCATTTTAGGATTGTAACACCATTTGACAGGCAGTGCAGGGGCAGGGTGTGTGTGGCTGGAACCCATGGGCACTTGCTTGATCACGTACGAGTTTGGTGGGAAGAGTGGGTGCTGGGCCCTGCTGGAGAGTCCACTGAGCGGCCTGGGAGCAGCAGGGTGTGGGCCCAGGTTCCTCCAGCAGGTGGCAGCAGGACTCTGTGCTGGGCCCCTACGTCCACCGCAACATCCACCCCAACATGGCCAGGAGCCAAGGGCACCCTGGAGCCAGCAGCCCTCGCGAACAGCAAGCGTGGAGAGGGGGTGCAGTCAGAGGACACAGGGCACGTCAGGCTGTGGGCTTTGGAGATGGCCAGTCGGGACCAGGCTCCTGGCCCCTCAGGGTCAGTACATCCCCACTTCCCCAGCTCTTCCTCGCACTTGGGGTCACCCCATGTAACTGGAGAACCCCAACCATCAGCCATGGGCTGCTTCCGATTTTGGTGCAGCATTTTGAAAACGCAGGTGCTGTGGGAGAAGTTTTTGGAGGTCTGCTCCCTTTTGCTGTGATACGAGGTAACATCACTGGACAAGTGGATCCTCGTAGAGCACCAGGTGTGGCCTCAGTCAGGCTTGGCTCTGGACAAGGGTCCCTGAGGGAGCATCCTCCTGTTCCAGGAGCCCTGGCTCTGTCAGGCTCCGGAGAGCTGCAAAGGTATGAACGCATGCGTGCTCACGCCCATCCCAGACAGAGATGCGAGTCTGTGCGTCCCCTGCAGGCGGTGACTGGGGAGGATCCGTGGACTGGGCTCTTGACTCTGACACCAAGGACAGCCTCACGGTCTTCTCTGGCCAGTCCATCAAGCGCAGGAGAGCTGGGCCCCCTGAGCCACCCGATGTCATTGTTACAAGTTTCCAGAACTGCTCCCCACCCAGACTCCTGGGGACATGTCCGCACCCCAAACATGGCCCGCCCCACTGCCCCAGCCCTAGCACAGAAGCCCTTCTGAAGAAACGTGAGAGAAAAAAGACATGGTACCCGAAGCCAACCGGAAATAGCAGGGCCCAGGAGGCATTTATTGAAAACATAGCAATCGAAACATCACATCTACGGCCAGAGCGATGGTTACAGTGATCAGGGGTCACTAGACAATTATCCACAGTTCTACTACACGAGACAGGTAAGACCCAGCACCAGTCGCGGACAGAGAGGAAACGGCCCCTTCCTGGGCAGGGCAGGGCAGGGCGGGGTGGGGCGGGGGCAGGCAAGGCTGGCCGAGTGATCCTGGAGGATGGTCCTGGCGGTCCAGGGCAAGCATTACTGGGGGGCCTGCTCGGCCCGGGCTGGGGACCGCAGACCTGAGAGTGCAGACGGCTGAGTCTAGCTCCCTCGCGCTCAGGGAAGGGATGGTCTGACGGTGGTCCCCAGTCAACTACCCACAATCCAGGGCACCTGCACTTCCTCAGCTGTTACCAGGAACACCAGAAGGTGCCGGCACTTTCCCCAAGTAATGAAGATGTAAGGGACAGTTAATTAAAAAAAGTCACACAAAGCTTTAAAAAGGTCAGGAATCCTTACCCTGACATGTCTTTCCATACCACCAGAGGGCAGGAGAGACGTCTGCGAGCAGGAGAATCCTGGCCCCAGAGCTGGCTCGGGTTATTATAAATAATTTAATTTAAATACACACACACACACACACACACACACACACACACACACACACACACGTCCTGCTCCTACCCAATGCCAAGAATGCAGAAATGAGCACCACACTGTCAGCTTCCTCGAAACAGGAGCTCTGCGACACAAGAGCACACGCAGCCCGAAGCCGGCACCTGCCACCTCTTTCCTCCCGGGCTGCTTTTCAGGGTGAAGGGTGGACGGGCAGATGTGCCACCGGGGGCACCTGCGGTTGCCCACCCCTCACCACTGAGCGGAGGGATCATGGCTCCTCCATTTTTCAGAGGGGCTTTTCATCTCACCCCGCACACAGAGCAGGAAGCTGAGCTCAGCCAGGCCTGGGCCTCTGCTGAAGCCACAAGGCTCACTGGGCTCACAGCCTCCTGCGCCACCTGGGCTTGCCACACACAGAAGCTGAGCAGGCGACAGGCGAGAGAGTGGGTGGCCTCTCAGGACCTCAAACATAACAGGGCACAGCGGCGGGCCTGGCACCACTCTTGAACTCCCCATGGAGTGCCACACAGGGGTGGGCCAGCCACCTCCCGCCTGCCTTTATCTGCCCCCTCCAACCAGGCAGCTGGCGGCCCCTTTGCTGGGGGTGACCCTGGGCATGTGTAAGCTACTTCTGCCCGCCCTGGGATGACACAGAGGAGGGACACAAGGCCACAGTCAGAGGGGTCTTATGGTAAGTGACAAGTGGCAGGACCTGGGCCCAGAGGGGGTATGCAGCCTACTCAGGGCTCACCAGAGGTCACACTCCTGCTGGGGCCCTCGTACCTAGACCCCAGGCCGAGATCTTCCTTTAACTCTGGACGGCACCTCAATTCCCGGAGCGTGTCCCACGCACTACCTCGTGATCCTCACGCACACTGAGGCCAGCAAGGACCCAGTCAGGACCCGGCTCGTTAGGAGCAGGCAGCCCCTTCTGGGGCAGTGACTTGTGGGGGGGCAGCAGCCCTGCCTCAAAGAGGGAGAAGGCTGAGGTCCTGTGGGCCTCTCACAGACCCCGTGAAGCAGGGCGGAAGATGTGGTACCCTATACAAGCTGCTTCAAGGAGGCCAGTGAGGGGTGGTGATGACAACATGGCATCACTGTGAGCCTGTGTATCCTGGGGCCCCTTACTGGGAGAACTTGGGCAATCTGAGCCTTTCCCAGGTACCACATGGGGCCTGGGGACACCCCAGGCACGGGGAGCGGGGCCCATGGGTGCACTCGAGCCCTGCCCTTGCTGGTCAGCAAGCCCAGTGCACAGGGCGAGGGAGGCCCAGGGTGTGCAGGGGGGCCCTTCTGTCTGGCCCATAAGAATGCCCGGTAACTGTGAGGAGAGTAGACTGTCAAGGTGCCCCACCTGCGCAGCCCCACCGCCTGGCTGTCACGAGAGAGCTGACTGGCCACAAGCAGCAGTGGGGTTTCCTCCTGTCTGTCTTGGGAAGGGGCTTGCCTCACAAATCATGGTCAAGGCCAGCTTAGGCCTGAGATCTGCGCTCTCATTCCCTGGGAAAGGAGGCAGCGGATGATGTGGTCTTGGGAACTGGTGGGTGGGTCCAGAGACACAGTCCAGCTAAGCGGGACAGGGGCAGCGCAAGCGAGAGGTCGTCTGTGGGGACAAGGTGGTGGCTCTGCTCTGGCCCCACTCACCCTGCTGAGTGGCACCTGCCCTGCCAAGCGGGCTCACAGACGGCCTCGGTCACTGCCCCTGTGCCAGGGGCTCCACACACCCTCACCCTGTGGAGTCAGAGCTGGGGAAGGCTGTGGCTAAGCAGGTGCCTGCAGCCAGCAGGAAGCCGCGCAGTCAGAGGCAGGCTGTGTGGGTCGCTGGGGCTGTGACAGGGTCTTAGGCCGGGGTGACAGTGGCGGTGAGCAGCTATGGGCACTGGGGAGCACCTCAGCGTGGTAGCGCTGGGAAGGAAGAGGGTGTCAGTGGGGGTGCTGGGTCAGCACTCAGGGCTCTGGGCCAGGTGGGTACGAGTGAGGCAGATAAGAAAAGACAAGACCGAGAGGTGCCTGTGCCAGGCGGGGCCAAGCCACAGGCCTGTCTGTCCGTCTGTCCTCCCCCCGCAGTCACTGCTGCTGCTCTGACCTTCGGGGCCGGAATCTCCGTGGGCTGGTTGCTTTCCTTGTGGCTACCGCTGCCGTGAAGCCGACCAGGCAGCACAGGGACGTGGTGCTGAACTTGAGCGTGTCCAGCCAGCTGGGCGAGGCGGCCTGCAGGTACTGCTCAGCGAGGTGCAGCCCCAGCAGCAGGGCCCACAGGCAGGTGGAAAAGGCGTCGATCCTGCGGAGCCTGTGGGGGACAGTGGAGCGAGTGAGCACCCCGGGGGCAGGACAGGCGCCCCCAGCCCTGCCTCTTCCATCCACACTGGCTCTGAGCAGGTCTGTGTCTTCCCGAGCCTAGCCTGTGAAATGGGCTAAGAAACTTCCTCCAGCCACCATGAGGAGCATGGTGTGGGACCCAGCGCTCCTCCAGGCCTGCTACTGCTCACGGAAGGGAGAGGGGCCAACAGCACCTCGCCTGAGCCTCAGAGCACACAGGTGGCGATCATCACCCCACTCTACAGACGGGTGCGAGGCGGGGAAGTGAGGGGCTGCACCCAGCTCACACAGGCAAGCAGTGGTGCCGCCCCCTTGGCCCCTGGAGAACAGGGATGAGTAGTCTCGTCCAGCCACAAGGTGGAGTTCCGCCCAGGGCTGTGTGCCAACAAGGCCTCTGGGTTCCTATCCCCAGGCAGCAACGCCGCATGCAAACCCCCGCCCGCCAGTGCCCGCAGCCCTGCACCTACCTGATGCGGCCGGCCAGCAGCATGGCCAGCAGGCAGGTGAGCAAGCCCAGTGCCACGATGCCCATCTGGTGGCTCTGCCCAAAGGCCCAGGCCTCCAGCAGCTTCTCTGTCGCGTGCTTAGGCAGCAAGCCCAGCAGCTGTCGCCAGCCCTCAACCACAGGGGCAGTGCCATTGTCTGGCGTGGCTGAGCCATTGCCGCCGGGTGGCAGAGCTGGGGGCAGGGCGGCCCCCGGGGTGAAGGGGTCGCTGGGGCCATACAGCGTGGTGGTCAGCAGGAAGGCACAGGCCAGGAAGGCCAGAGTGCGGAGCAGGATGACCTGGACCGGGGCCTTCACCGTGGAGGAAAAGCTCTGAGAGGGAGAAAGAAAGAAGTCAGCAAGATACCACAGAGTCACCCACAGCCGCCCTGTCCCCATGGTGCCCACTGACGAGCCCACCTGGTTTGATGCTCACGGATGCCCTGCTCCCACGCCCCTCGGCTCTGGGATTAGGCCCGAGGCCTCAATGGCTCCTCACCCCCAAAGGTCTGTGCGGGGAGGGGCACTCACTCTCCTTTTATTTTTATTTTATTTTATTTTTGCGGTACTGGGGATTGAACCCAGGGGCATTCTACCTCTGAGTTACACCCCCAGCCCTATTTTTTTTATTCTTTATTTTTGAAACAGGGTCTCACTAAGTTGTGGAGGGCCTCATTAAGTAGCTGAGGCTGGCCGCGAACCGGGATCCTCCTGTCTCAGCCTCCCAAGTACTGGGATTACAAGCGTGCGCCACCACGCCCGGCTTGGCTCTCACTCTTTTAAAGAAACCTTTTCCACACTGCGGTGGCCCTACTCCTCCAAATAAGTTTTTCAATCATTTTGTCAAGTTCTCACCAAAAATCCCTAGTGTGCTTTTAGTTGGCACTGCGATAAATACGCAGATAACTGGCAAAAGCTGAACAGTTAGAAGCTACTCAGTGTGGGAACCAGGAGGTCAGAATAAGAACCAAAGGTCTGAGGACAGAGTCCACCTGCCGTCCCGCGGTGCAGACGTGTGTGAGCAGGGAGGGTCAGCGCTGGCGTGGCCAAGTGGTCAGAGGCCCACGTGGACCAGGCGCTTCTCGGGACAGCAGGGGTGGGTGGGAGTCTTCTTGTGGAGAGTGGTGTTTACTTACTATAATGGTTTGGATTTAGACTGTCCCCCTAGCCCTGACGGGAACCAGGCAGCCAAGTTGGAGGGGGGCTTGACTGACATGGAGGGCCCCTGGGGGTGTGGTCTGGGGGATTATATATGGTCCTTCCTTCCCCTGCTGGCTCTCTCTTGCTTCTGGCCCCATGATGTGAGAGCAGAGCCTTGCTCTCTCTCTCTCTGCTTCCCACCGCCATGCCGAGCTCTGCAGACCTGGCTTGACATGGACTGAACCACTAAAATCCTAAAAAAAAATGTGAGCGCCGGGCGTGGTGGGGCTCGCTTGCAATCCCAGTACTTGGGAGGCTGAGCCTGGAGGATCCGGGTTTGCGGCCAGCCTCAGCTACTTAGTGAGGCCCTCCGCAACTTAGTGAGACCCTGTTTCAAAATAAAGAATTAAAAATAAAAAATAGGGCTGGGGGTGTAGCTCGGAGGTAGAATCCCCCGGGTCCAATCCCCAGTACTGAAAAAAAAAAATTGAGCAAATAAATCTTCCTTCCACACAGTTGTGTGGTCAGTTGTTTTGGATTTCAGCAGTGAGAATGTTGACTTAAAAATCGACCTACTGCTACACATGACTTTAATTTTTCTGCAGTGTTGGGGATGGAACACAGAATCTTCTGCATGCCAGGCAAGGGTCTACCACTGATCTACACCCCCAGTCCCTGATTACTTAAATAACCAAAATATTCTATTAACTAAGTACTGTGATAAAATTTAGTAGTTTTTAGTCAGGCATGGTGGCACATGCTTGTAATCCCAGTACTTAGGAGGCTGAGACAGGAGAATCACAGGTTTGCGGCCAGCCTCAACTACTTAGTCAGATGCTGTTTTCTTTTCTTTTTTTCTTTTTTGCAGTACCGGGGATTGAACGCAGGGGCGTTCTACCTCCGTGCTACACCCCCGACCCTATTTTTTTATGCTTTATTTTTGAAACCGGGTCTCACGAAGTTGCGGACGGCCTCACTAGGTAGAGAGAGACAGAGAGAGAGAGAGAGGAGATATATATATATATATAGATAGATAGATCGCGCGCGCACGCGCTGAGGTTAGCCGCGAACCCGGATCCTCCGGTCTTTGCCTCCCAAAGTACTGGGATTACAAGCGTGCGCCACCACACCCGGCCTGTGAGATCCTGTTTTCAAATAACAAATAAAATAGGTCAGCCGGGTGTGGTTGCGCACGCTTGTAATCCCAGTACTTGGGAGGCGGAGACGAGAGGATCCGGGTTCGCGGCCAGCCTCAGCTACTTAGTGAGACCCTTCGCAACTTCATGAGACCCAGTTTCAAAATAAAAGTATAAAAAATAGGGCCAGGGGTGTAGCTCGGAGGTAGAACGCCCCTGGGTTCAATCCCCGGTACCGCAAAAAAAAAAAAAAAAAAAAAAAAAAAAGAGAGGGG
>PVJS01039120.1:0-19064 GCA_004027185.1 Glis glis
ATTGAACCCAGGGGCATTCTACCTCCGCGCTACACCCCCGGCCCTATTTTTTATCCTTTTTATTTTGAAACCGGGTCTCACGAAGTTGTGGAGGGCCTTACTAAGTAGCTGAGGCTGGCCGCGAACCCAGATCCTCCGGTCTCAGCCTCCCAAGTACTGGGATTACAAGCGTGCGCCACCACGCCCGGCTATACATATATTTTTAAATGGTACATTTTAACCATTTTTAAATGTACAGTTAAATGAAATTTAATGCATTCACAATGTTGTGGATATATTACCATCACCATCTAGTTTCAGAATATTTTTGTTACCCCAATAAGAAACCCCTTATAAATTAGCAGTCACTCCCTATTCCCCTTCTCCCCCTATCCTCTAGCAAGCACTAATCTTCTGTCTCTATGGATTTGCATATTCTGGATATTTTATATAAATGGGATCATACAATATGTGACCATTTGTGTCTAGCATTTTTCACTTTACAAAATGTTGTTAAGATTCAACTATGTTGTAGCATTAACTTTATTCCATTTTATGACTGAATAATAGTCCATTGTGTAGATATACAACATTTTGTTCATCCATCTGTTCATGGACTTGGGTTGCTTCCACCTTTTGGATATGATGAATAATGCTGCTCTGAACATTTGTGTACAGGTTTTGTTTGACCACCTATTTTCAATTCTTTTAGATATATAACTAGAAGAATTGCTGAGTCATATGGTAGCAATGTCTGACTTACTGCAGACCTGCAAACTGGTTTCCACAGCAGCCGCACCATTTTACATTCCTCCCAGCAAGAGATGACGGTTCCAATTTTTATTTTCTTTCTTTCTTTTTTATTTTCTGTACTAGGGATTGAACACATAGGAACTCTATCTCCAGGCTATACCCCCAGCCCTATTTTATTTTATTTTTTTGTTTTGAAACAGGGTCTCACTAAGTTGCTGCAGCTGGCTTCGAACCTGTGATTCTCCTGTCTCAGCCTCCTAAATACTAGGATTATAGATGTATGCTACCATGCCCAACTGAAGGTTCCGATTTCTCTACTTCTCACCAACTCTTATTTTCCTTTTTTTTTAATGGCCATCTAGCAGTTGGGAAGTGATACTTCATTGTGGTTTTGATTTGCATTTCCTAATGACTAATGCTATTGAGTTTCCTTTAGTATGTCGGCAACTTTAGATATTCTTTGGAGAAACAGCTATTGAAATCCTTGGTCAGTGTTCCAAATTGGGTTGTTTTTTGTTACACTAAGAATTTAATCTTAAAGAGGTCAAGAAAGAAATATAACTAGGTTATGATAAACTAAAAAAGTGGGATACATAGTTCCTTATAGAAACCAAATAGGTAGCACTGTAGAGATATAGAGAATAGCACCAGACTGGAGGGGGGTAAATTTGGGCACTTTTATACAGCGCTTCAAAGAGCTAATATGCTTGTTTACTTAGTAAAAATGCTTTGTCAAACCTTCCATTAAACACATTCTCTCTCCTTTTAGTTGCTTCTCTATCCCTTGTTTCAAGGCTGTCTGTTACCTTTCTACTAACCAAAGATTTCATCTGCATATAAGGATTGCTGAAAGCAACTATTTATTAGATGAGGCCCTACATTCTTCCCCTAGACAGGTCCTGTAGCTTTGTTTAAAAGCCTCATATCCAGAAATACTGTTTTATATATAATTCCCTAAAAATATTTTAAATCATATCTCCTTACATTAAAATAATGAAAAAGCTACATATTAGCCCCAAAGCAAAATACCCTAAAGATATTATTATGCTCAGTTCAGAGAATTTAAGTTTGTATTAGCACCTTAATGATTTGAATGCCTATAAGCTTGCAACGGTGCCCAACCTACCACATTTTTAAAAATCTAAAACCAAAGGCACATAAGTTATCTTTTAAAGATTCTCACATTCTGTTCTGCTAATGAATAAACAAGCTGTGGCAGAATGTCTCCTTTCACAACTGCTTCTGCTAAGTCATCATTGTAATTGGCCAGTCGCCCGAGAGCCAAGGCAGCAGTCTGTTGAATTGTTGGGACCACATCCAGAAGAAGAGGCCTCAGCAAAGACATTACACCTGAGTGAAATTAAGAAAAAAAGAAGTCCACAATATTGAAATTAAAAAGCAAGCATATACTTCAGCATACATATGATTTTGTAGCTTGGAACTGGAAGGCCCCCCTCCCAAAAGACTCATGTGCTAAAGGCTTGGTCTCTAGGTGGTAGCAGCGCTATTGGGAGGTGGGGAAATCTTGGGAAGTGGGCCTGGTTGGAGGACCCAAGGAAGTAGGTCACCGGGGGATGTCCTTGAAGGGTGTATCTTGTCTCTCTGGCCCTTCGTGGCCGCCATGAGTGGAGAAGCTTTGCTGCAACACACACTTCCTTCCATGATGCTTTGCCTTGCCACGGCCCAGAAACAATGGAGCCGAGTGACTGTGGACTGAGACCTCTAAAACTGTGGCCAAAATAAACCTTTCCTGCTTTATGTTGGTTTCTGTCAGGTATTTTTTCACAGTGGCAGAAAGCTAACTAACACATATGTAGATACGAAAATTAAGGGTAGGAATCAAAAAGCATCCACTAACCCCTAATGGATTTTTAGAATCATCTAATTGGCCACGACACAAAATCACAGTAGCTGCGATTATTAAGCAAGCAGCATAGTGTGGAAACAAGAAAGCCTTTGGAGTTAGGTAAGAGTTTAAATCTCTGATTCAGCACGTAAATAGCTGTGTGGCCTGATAAGGTCACAGTGAGGAATGCAGTGAAAGGCTCTAGAGTACTTCATGCAATGCCTGCCCTGGTAGGCAGGAAGGGGTGGGACGAGGTCCCCTACCTCCAACGCTTGTGAATCCTGTCTTTCAAGGCTCATTTCAGGTTCTTTCTTCTCAATTAGGCCTTCCATTTGGTCGTTTCTCTTATCCAATGGAACTTACAGTTTACTACAGAAATTTTATCAGGATCTATCTCAGAGCCCTGAGAAATGGAAGGGCCATTCCTCTAGGGCCTCATATTCATGAAAAGCTCCAAATAAATTCCTTGAGATAAGGAAGTATAATGTAATACCAGCTCTCATAATATTTATCCCAGGATTAAATATAATAGGCACATCACCATCATCACCACCACCACAATAATAAAAGAAGCTTATAGTTATTGAGCACTTATTATATGCAAACATTGTTCTAAGGATTTTTTCCATATTAATTCACTTAACTCTCAAAACAAACCTATGAATTAGGCTGTGTTAGCTTTTCATAACTGTGAACAAAATATCTGACGAGAACAACTTAGAAGTAAAAAAGTCAGAGGTTCAGTCCATAATCAGCCAGCTTCAAGGCAGAACATCATGGCAGCAGGTGTGGCAGAGGAGAGCTGCTCGGCTCATGGCAGCAGGGAAGCAGAGAGCAGAAAGGACCAGGGACATATATAGTCCAAGCTCACACACCCCGGTGACCTCCTTCCTAAGCTACACCCTACTGTCTACCATTACCACCAGGAGTCCAAATTATTAGTCCATCAAATGGACTAATCCACGGGTGAGGTTAGTGTTCTCGTAATTCGACCATTCACCTCTGAACATTCCTGCGATACCAACACATGAGCTTCTCTGGGGGACATTCCAGATCCAAACCCTAACATAGGCCTTATATTATTATATTCTACAGATGAGGAAACTGAGGCTGAGAAAGAGAAAGTAAACAGTCACACAACTAGCAAATAATAGAGAAAGGTTAGAATTCAGACATTACTGATAATTATTAAATAAATAATATGCATTGAAAATTGAGAGGGTGGTGAAAGGGAGACTGATGATAATTGCATTTTGGTTATTTTACTGGATATTTCAACTCTTTATGTCAACTTTGCCCTACTATAAAATATTAAAAATAATCAACTGCTATGTCTGCTTTAATGACACTGCTTGAATCTAAGGTTATAAGAAAGGTAATGACAGAGCTCAAATTGGAATACAGCACTCCTTGATTTTCAAAACTTTACTTAATTTATACCAGTTTATTAAACTTGATGTCATTCTTTAAAGACATATACCAGTGATCCATAAAAGCAAATATTACTGGTTTTATTTTTCATATTATATTCAGAAATATTTGAAATAGAATAAAAAGAAAACATTTAAAATAACAGACAAAAATAAGAGACATAGTGCTACAGTAACATGAGCAGAGAACAAAAATGCTTATCACAAACACCATTTAATGACACAATCTACCGCTTTTCCTAGTTCCCAGTTCATTAGTCATCATTTTTATATCTATGTGGGCTAGATTAGATCATGTTCTATAAAGCCACAGTTGCCAATGTGAATCCCATGGAGACTCATTAGCTTTGGGTGGGAGAAGGCTCCTGTTGACCTTGGGTCATACGTAGCTCATGTTAAACATACCTAATTTTTCATGAATGTTGTTTATATTAGCATCTATACTTTTTTTTTGCGGTACTGGGGATTGAACCCAGGGGCATTCTACCTCCGAGCTCCACCCCCGGCCCCAGTTTTTATTCTTTATTTTGAAACAGGGTCTCACTAAGTTGCGGAGGGCCTCACTAAGTAGCTGAGGGCCTCACTAAGTAGCTGAGGCAGGCCACAAACCCGGATCCTCCTGTCTCAGCCTCCCATGTACTGGGATTACAAGCGTGTGCCACCATGCCCGGCCTGCATCTATACTTTTTGAGATAGATACAGCTTCTGAAATCTCATAACAAAAAGTTTAAATCACATAATAAAGTATTAGAATAACTACCAAATGTCAACACACATTATTTTTGGAAAGTTGGATATAAAACATTTTGAGCAGCCGGGTGTGGTGGCGCACACTTTTAATCCCAGTACTTGGGAGGCTGAGACAGGAGGATCTGGATTCAACGCCAGCCTCAGCAAGTGAGGCTCTCAGCAACCAAGTGAGACCCTGTTTCCAAATAAGAAATAAAATGGGGCTGGGGGTGTAGCTTGGAGGTAAATGCCTCTGGGTTCAATCCCCAGTAACAAAAATTTTTTTTAAATTAAAAAATGAAACATTTTGATCTCTTTTTTATGTTTGCTTCATTAGTTTTTTGTTGGTGGTATTTTATATAACTCTTTTTAAGTGTATAATTCAGTGGTATTAAGTCCATTTATTGTAATGTTGCATAACCATCACCATCTAAAAACCACCAAACTGTTTCTATAGCAGCTCTACCATTTCATATTTCTATCAGCAATGTACACAGGATTCAGTTTTTTACATCCTCACCAACAACTGCTATTTTTCATTTTCAGAAAAAAAATATTCATCCTAATGTGCCTGAACTGGTATCTCACTGTGGTTTTGATTTGCATTACACTAGCACGAATGATGTTGAGCATCACTAGTATATATTTTCTCATTGTATCTCGCTCATAAAATATAAGGTCAATAAAATGACATAATTCTTTTCTTTCTACTCGTGTGTCCAATCAAAGTGAAGCTTCTTGTCAATGCTTCTTGCTCTATCATAGTTGGCCTATATTCCTTAGTTCAGACAGTGGCACAACGCAAATTCTGAAAATTTTTAAAATCTCCAAACTTATAAAAATAGACTAATGTGTCTGTTTGAAATATCTTTGTTTGAATAATCTTATTCAATAAATGACCTTGGGGCTTGGGTATAGTTCAGAGGTAGAACACTTCAAACCCCAGCACAGCATAAATAAATAAGTAATCTTGAATAAGGTCATTTTTGTTAGAGAAGAAAATAAATTCTCAAAAATACTGCCCCAAATATCTAGTTCTTAGATTGCCTCTTAGTGAGTCATAATTATTAGTCCCCACATGCTTCTCTTTCTTTGAAGGAATATACTCTTACCTCTCACACAGATTAAGGATGGAGAATGTTATTCTTATTATAGGTTTGTCCTAAAAATACGGATATAGATATAAGAGGAACTGCACAAAAATGATGACTAAATGAATAAAGAAGGAAAGAAAGAAAAGAATAAATAGGGGGAAAGTGAGAGTAAGAGCAAGGAGGGAAGATAAAGCATCTATAACATATAAAAAGAAATTTGTCCTTACCTGCCTGTCCATTATGAATCCATAGTCCACAGTGAACGAGTGCATGAAAATTTAGAGTCCATAAGTAAAAGCAGCCTGAACAGTTGCTACCATATCTGATAAACAAGACTTCAAGTGAGGAGCTAATGACATCATTAGAGTCTCCACTGAAGGCCCCAACATGTACTAACAAAACAACCAATTTTAAAAATAAGAATTCAGGGCTGGAGGCATGGCTCTGTGGTATCACAGAGCTTGTCTAGCATGCATAAAGCCCTGAGTTCGATCCCCAGCATCACAACAACAACAACAACATTTATATATTGTACTCTAGTACCTATAAAACAACTCTGTCTACCTATAAAAACTAATAAAATGGTGTGAAAACAACTCTGGAATTTAATCTAAAGATAAACCTTTTCAATTCCTCCCCACATCCTCGCACACGACCTGTAGCTTTGAGTTCCTTTTCTATTTTTCTTGTTTTAATGCCACACTGGAAACACTGCTCCTAATACGTACATTGCAATCCAGTTATGCAAACGACAAACCCACTATGGTTTGGATTTGGAATGTCCCCCAAGGCCCATGCGTTGAAGAGCTGGTCCCCAGTGTAGGAATGTTCAGAGGCGGGGCTTTAGGAAACACTACATCAGGAGCATTCTGACCTCATCAGAGGACTAGTCCAGTGAGAGCTCGGTGGAATACTGGGAGGTGGAGGACGCTGCAGGCAGGTGGAGCATGGTTGGAGGAAGTAGGTCGCTGGGGATATACCCTTGGGGACTGTTATTTCCCCTCTTCCTGACTGCCAGGAGCTGAGCCCCTCTCCTCTTTCATGCCCTCCTACCATGATGTTCTGCCTCGCCTCAAGCACAATGGAGCCAGCTGAACATGGACTAAAACCATGAGCCCAAATAAATCTTTGTGCCTTTAAGTTGTTCTCATCAAGTATTTTTATCATAGCGATGACAAAAAGCTGAGTAACACAAAAGCAAAATACAAATAATAACCTTGCTGACTCCCACAGAAATTCATTCAAAAAACAGATCAGGGTTAACCAAGTGTCAAAAATAGGAATAGCCAAGCATGGTGGTACACTTGTACTCTGGGAGGCTGAGACAGGAGGATCACAGGTTCGGGGCCAGCCGCAGCAATTTAGCAAGGCCATCAGCAATTCAGTGAGACTCTGTTTCAAAATAAAAAAATACAATAGGGTGAGGGTGTAGCTCAGAGGTAGAATGCCCCTGAGTTCAATCCACAGTACCACACACACACACAAAAAGAAAGAAAAAAGGAAAACATGTATGTGTTAAGGAAATTATAAAATAGCCTTAGAATAACCATAACTCTTTCACTGAATCCCTTATAAAACAATGTAGGCAAGATCACTTTGATTTTGCATGCCAGTGGCATATAGAAATCACCAGAAATGTCAAACATTTCCAGTGACAAAAAGTAACCCATTCATTCTCACATTACATGCATATGATTTATATACATATTATCTCAATTTGTTTTATAAACATAGTCAACATTTCAACTTTGTCACTTTAAAAACAAGTATCAAGCTGGCCTTGGTAGTGCATGCTTGTAATCCCAGTACTTGGGAGGCTGAGACAGGAGGATTGCAGGTTCAATGACAGCCTCAGCAAGTAGTGAGACTACATCAACCTAGCGAGACCCTGTTTCCAAATAAAAATAAAATAGGGCTGGAGGTTTAGCTCAGAGGTAGAATGCCCCTGAGCTCAATCCCCAGTGCCACAAAAATAAATGAATAAATAAAAGCAAGTATCTCCAACTGTAGTTCTTACAATCTGTGCAACTATACCACCACAACCTTGAAAAGTTCCTTCGTAATAAACATTTAAAATATTTTTAAAATTTTGCAAACTGGCCCTTTGCTCTATTTAAGTTATAGCAAAGATTTCTTGATCTGGGCACAATGGAGTACACCTGCAGTCCTAGCTACTGAGGAGGCTGAAGCAGCAGGATCACTCGTGAGCCCAGGAGTTCAAGGCCCTTGGGTAATATAATAAGACCCTATCTCAAAAAAAAAGGAAAAAATTCTTATTGCTTTGGTTGCCTCTATTCTGCTTTGTTTTATTTAAAGTTTTTAATTTTATTTTGTGGTAAAATATACAAATAACAAAATTTATCATTTTAACCATGCAATTTGGTGGCATTAAGTACATTTCACAATGTTGTACAACCATCACTACTACCCAGAGCTTCCAGAACTTTTTCATCACTCCTAACAGAAAACCTATACCCCATTTAAATAATAACTCCCCATTTTCTTTGCCCTCAGTCCTAGGTAACCCATTCTACCCTCTGTCTTTATGATCTTGCCTGTCCTAAGTACCTCATTTAAGTGGAATCATACAACATTGGCCCTTTTTTTTTTTTTTTGTGGTACCAGGGATGGAACCCTGGGGCATTTTACCTCTGAGCTACACCCCCGGCCCTATTTTTTATCCTTTATTTTGAAACCGGGTCTCACGAAGTTGCGGAGGGCCTCACTAGGTAGAGAGAGAGACAAGGAGAGAGAGAGACAGAGAGCTGAGGCTGGCCGTGAACCCGGATCCTCCAGTCTCCGCCTCCCAAAGTACTGGGATTACAAGCATGTGCCAACACGCCCGGCTCCAGTTTGTTTTATGTTAATAAATATCTTCTCAGTAAAGTAATAAACATCTCTAGAACACAGCTTATATTTAAAGCTTCTTTTCTATTCCTCAAATTATAAAGCATTTTTCTGAATATACAGCTAACCTTTATTTAAACACGCGATACTGGCCCTAGTAACTACCATTCTCATTCATATTCTCTCTCTCTCTCTCTCTCTCTTCTCTCTCTCTTCTCTCTCTCTTACTCTCTCTCTCTCTCTTTGGTGGGGCACTAGGGATGGAACCCAGGGCCTCATGTATACTAAACAAGCACTATACCACTGAGCTCCATCCCCAGCCCTAATATCTTTTTTTTTTTTTTTTTTTGCGGTACTGGGGATTTAACCCAGGGGCATTCTACCTCTGAGCTACACCCCCAGCCCTATTTTTATTCTTTATTTTTGAAACAGGGTCTCACTAAGTTGCGGAGGGCCTCACTAGGTAGCTGAGGCTGACTGCGAACCTGTGATCCTCCTGTCTCAGCCTCCCAAGTACTGGGATTACAAGCGAGTGCCGCCACACCCTACTCTAATATCATCTTTCTAAAACACAAACTAGGTTTAATCATTTCTCTACCTAAAACCCTTTGATGGTGTTTCATGTATTTCAGGAGAAATCCAAACGTCATATGAAGAGGTTCTTCATGATTAGGCCTGTTTTCCTCTCCAACCACAACTGACTCTTCTCTCCCTTACCCTGTTACCTGTTACCCCACCTCCAGCCACACCTAAACATTGGCCTTTTCTATTCACTACCATCCGTTCTCTTGCCTTTATTCCTTTATAAGTAAAGTTCTTTCTACTTGGATGCAGTTTCATCTAACTCCTAGGAAATTCAACAGAGGTGATATCTCCTAGATATGGCCCTTGAATAGCACCCTCTCATTCCTAAATCTTGAGGAAAAACAATATACAATATATGTAATGTATCTGCTAGCAAATAAGCTACTTAATGCATATATAGATATCTTTATGCTGGGGGTGTAGCTCAGTCAACGGTCCAGCACTTGCCTAGCATGTGCAAGGCCTGAGTTCAATTCCCAAAACTGCGAATGAAAAGAAAGAGAGAAAGAAGTAGTAGGAGAAAGAGTAGCATAAATAGAGACTGAATTTACTGTGAAGGCTTCCCTGAGTGATCAACATCTAAGCAAAGCCATAAAGAATGATTAGAAGTTAGTTAGGAAAAAGAAGTGTAGGAAAAAGTTCTAGGCAGAAGCACAAAGGCCCTAAGTAACATTCAGATGTAAAGTGGAGTTCTGGAATAACTATTCAAACATTTTTGAAAAACATAAAAAAATGTAATCTATCACATTAAAATTTAACCACAAAACCTGCCATGTCTAAGCCCCACCTTCTTTTAGATTCACCTATAATCCTTGGTTAATTTTTAATTGTTCAGTTTTTGCTAAGAAAACATTGGTAGCCCTTGCTTTATTATTTTCTACTATGTCCCAACGCTTAGATAATAAAACAGACAAATGTCCAGGAAGGAACAGTGGTTTGGAACACAGAATAAAACTCTGAATAATCTTTTGTGTTTGGAACATATTGTTAGGTGCATAAAAGTTGAGAATTTTTATAGCACCCTGGCATACTTTCGACATAAACGTGTAACAAACCTCTCTATTCCATCTTTAAGAAACAGTACTTTGAGTTAATTATCTTTTATATTCACAATTTTAAGTCTCCTTTTATTTTGACAAAGTACATCAAATTTAAATAGCATGATCAATGAAGTTTTTCAAAGTCACTCTACTAATTTTTTTTCAGTTTCAATATCCTTTGGAGAAACATGTTTTATAAGCAAATCACAGTACATGTACATATCAAGACACACTTTAAATACATTATAAATTCTAACTAGGGCTTTTTCTTCTCATAGCATATTGAGGGACTAAATAATCTGAAGATTTTCACCCTGTCCATACAATTTAAAATTATTTTATGTCAACAACATATATTACTTATTTTCTTGAATCCTGAACCCATTAAATTGCCTCAATCAGCAAAATGACCTCATACAGATACTTATTTAAAGTGTTTTGCAAACTTCTTTATTCCTGCTCTTCTGAAAATGTGTACTGACTTGCCATGCTTTACTGTTCTACTGTAGGTTATATGTAAAATATTATAGAACTTTACCCCACTTATATAAATAGTTGGTTCAGGAGGAGTTTATTTTATGTTGCTAAACAGTTTAAAAATAATTTTCTTGGGGCTTTTATTAGCTTACTTTAGAAGACCTCCCAAACAGACCTAAGAGTGGCCTGGTATTCCAATATGCCACAAAACATGTTTCTTATATTTTATAAGTAACCAACTACCTCCAATTGCTGAAATTTTATAATTGGTAAAAGTAAAAATGCATTGTCTCTACTATTATAGTCATGTGTTGCTGATTATTCAGAGAGAGGAAGTATCAAAATTCATTTTTAAATAGTTACAAGATGTAATGGTTCAAATGTACAGGGTTTATAAAGAGATTTTATAACAAACATTAAACTTTTTAATGTTTTCATATGTGTTCTTTTTATTTAAAAGGAATAAAACCTCTATGAGGAAAAAACTCAAGGTTATAGATACTTTCTACACAGTTCTCTTGAAGTAACAATTTTGATTAGAAATCATACTTATTATTTTCCAAATACTTGGTAGACGAGAACTTGCAACACTTTATTTGCTTTAGTAATGATTTCTGACATGTTAAATAAGGCAAATTCTCCCATTAGCACATCAAAAACACAGTGAGAAACATTAAAGATTTAAAATACAATAAAACTCCAGTGATAATCTTCTCCATTAGTATTTCTTTCACATACAATGAGTCAAAATTCTTAACAAGAAATTAATTTGATCATGATGCCTACATGAAAAATGTTTTTCAGCCGGGCATGGTGGCACAAGTTTGTAATCCCAGTGCTTGGGGGGCTGAGACAGGAGGATCACAGCCAGCCTCAGCTACTTAGTGAGGCCCTCCACAACTTAGTGAGACCCTGTTTCAAAATAAAGAATAAAAAATAGGGCTGGGAGTATAACTCGGAGGTAGAATGTCCCTTGGTTCAATCCCCAGAACCACACACACAAAAAAATGGTTTTCACATTATCCTAGATCAACAATACATGTTTACTAAAACAGTATATTAGGAAAAGGAAAAAATCTAATCTTCCCAGAAATGTAGACAATATGTCAAAGTCAGGAGTGAAAATCACTGGTATCTTACACTACCAAAATGAAGGCACCTGCCTAGAAAACAAAGCTTGACCTGCAATATATAATTAATGCACATATATTGTGGTTCATTCAAAGGCAGTTTTAAATATATGGTAATATTTTTTAAAGAGTAGACCATGTGAATGGCTAAGTTTGTTGATTATTAAAAAGATAAGTTTTCATAACAAAGCTTATAGGTTATTTTAATTAATACATTGGGATATTCATGATCCATCTCTAAAGTTGCTAGCCAGGCCTGGTGGCACATGCTTGTAATCCCAGTACTTGGGAGGCTGAGACAAGAGGATCACAGGTTCAAAGCCAGCCTCAGAAACTTAGCAAGGCTCTCAGCAACCTAGTGAGACCCTGTTTCCAAATAAGAAATAAAATCAGGCTGGGGGTGTATAGCTTGGAAGTAGAATGTCTCTGGGTTCAATCCCCAGTACCAAAAAAATAAAGAAATCAAGCTAAAGGAATGTTTAAATTGAATCTGCATAACATGAAACATTTTAAAAATAGTTCCTCAGGAAAAGAAAGAATCATAGCCTGCCATCAAGGTAAAAGTCAAAGGCAGATCATTTCAAAACATTGGTCTACTCCTTATGTATCCCATTTCTCCGTAAGCCAGGCCATGGTGTAGAACGTTAAATCTAACCTACTTATACTTTGGTGATCACTTGGCCTGCAAATTTGGATTAAATTCCATAATATAAACTGGTGCGGTGGTCCATGCCTATAGTCCCAGCTACTTGGGGGGCTGAGGCAAGAGGATCACTTAAGGATCACAGGAATTCAAGGCCACTCTGGGCAACATATCAAGACCCTGTCTCGGAAAGGAAAGGAAATGAAATAAGGAAAGGAAAGGAAAATAAATAAAATCCATAATATACATTGTACTCTTATGGGAAGAGGTAACCTCCCACTGCAACACTAAAAAGTAATACTCTATATCTTAAATATGTGTATCTCATATTTCAGGATTAAATATCTAAAATGGCATCAATTATTTTCCCATTTTAAAAAATAAAGTTTTAGTTTGCCTGTACACATATTGTGCAGAAAGTAAATCTTTTTAAAGTGTTGATTCACCAAGGGCACTGAGTAGGAGAGAAAGAAAAAACTTAAAAAGTAACTGTTTTTAAAATGTAAAATGCCCTAATAATTTAGACTGGTTTGTGTGTATGAAATACCATATGCGAAGTATTATTCTCCATACTTAGAGGAGCATGAGTGCATGTGCATACAAACACAGAATAAAGAAAATCTTCATGAAACAACTTCTGAACAAAAGATTATCAATTTTGAAATTTTAGAAATGAAGATTAGATTACTGGTTGCCCTGGTTAGGAACAGCAGGAAGTTGGTGAGGTTATAAAAGGACAGCACAAGGGATTCGGGTAACAATGAAAATGTTCTGTAACTTGACTATGGTGCCAGTGGATACACACAGGATAAAACTGTATAGAATGAAACACAAACACACCCCCACACAAATAAATACAAGTACAACTGAGAAAACCTGAATAAAATCAATGAATTTTTATCCATGTCAACATGTTAGTTGTGGTATTATACTACAGTTTCAAAAGATGTTGTCATTGGGGGAAACTAAATAAAGGGAACAAGGGGCCTCTCCACATTAGTCCTTACAATTGCTTGTGATTCTACAATTATATCAAACTGAAAAGTTTTTAAAAGATTAAAAATACACTTTCTCTATTCTAAATACACCCACCCCCAATGAAAACACCCAAAATTCCAGTGAACAAAGAAATTGCCACATAGGTACAGTAGTAATTCCCCTCAAAGAAACCCAGAGTAGACATTTTTAAAATATTGCTGCTCTGTCAATATGCTCTCAATTTATTTTTAATGATGTGTTAATTTAAACTAGTTTTAAAGATCACATCCTATAAGCTAAAGACTTCTTATAGTAGTGATAAATTGCTCCCTTACAGTTCGGATGGTGGTGGAATTATCTTTAAAAAGAAATGGGGAAGGAAGCAGAAAAGAGAGAGGAGGGAGGGGAGACACACACACACACACACACACACACACACACACACACACACACGGACTGACAACTGATGGACAGAGACAGTGCCTCCAGCCAACAATCTCCTTCTTATCCATTTACATTAATAGATTAGGAGCAAATCCCTCCCTCTCTCTCTTCCGACTGGGAGGTGGAAGGAGAACCATCAGAGGATTTCGCATGGTCAGGTCTTTACCTACTTCGAATCTCTTGGGAAAGATTCAAGCACATCATTCTTATTTCACTAATACAAGATGAGAAATACTGTATAAAGCAGCGCAGAATTTCTTTGCTGTGAGGAAGTCGAAGGTGATCAAAGGCAGGGTGACTTACCAGGGTACCCGGATAAGATGGATCTGATTAGGGTACATGCCTACCCATGTAAAATGACTTCCAGGCGATTCCTATGGCCTTGATTCAACCTGACAACTTGCCTGATTGCAATGAAGATGGAAATAAGGACAACAGGCCCCCTAACGCCAATCTGGAAGCTTCACCCTCGGGGCCTCACCCCCAAAGACCTGCTAGAGAGACTGAACGCTTTTGCAGCCTTCGCGGTGGTTTGGAGGAAGTTAGGACGCCGTCCTCGGCGCCCAACCCGCCGCTCCCCAAAGCTCAAGCTGGTAGGGGAGAGGGCTGCCCGGCGGCTGGGGAGAGGGGAGGGACCGGGAGGGGCCCGGAGGGACCGGGCGAGGCCGGGCCACTGGAGGGGAGCGGGAGGACGGATCTGCGGATCTAAGAGGCTGAGGCGCCGAGGGCTCACCCGCGTTCTGCAGCGTCTCGATGTTTTGGGGTCTGGTCGCCAGCTCCGCCACCATCTGCACGAACTGGGTCCGCGCCTTCTGGTACTGCTCGAACACTGCGGGAGACAGAGTCGGTGGAGGGGCGCCGTCCCGCGCCTCCCCCGTCGGGGCGCCCCTCCGGCCGCGCCCTACCTTGCAGCACTTGCCTCTGACTCATGGCGCCCGCCCGCAGAGGCCTGGGCCGGACGGCTCCGGCTCCTCCGCGCCCAGCCTGCGAGTCCGCCCAGGGCCTCCGACCGAATCCGTTGCTCTGTGTACCCGCGTCTCCCGGGCAACCGGCCGGAACCGGAACCGGAACGCGGCCGTCTCGCGGCAGCGGCCAGTGCCGGGCGTGACGTCAGGCGGGGCTCCGCCGCCCGCCGCGCTCCCGTGCACGCCGTCGAGGGTCGCTCCCTCGCCCGCCCGCTGCGGGAGGAGCTGCAGCCCGCGGGGGCCGTGGTCCGGCAGCAGTGCCCGGGGCAGCAGTGCCGTCCCGGGAGCCTCGACGGTCGAGAGAAAGCGCACGTGACAGCGCGTACGTTGATAAATACGTCATTGTCAATGCAACCCTAAAGCCTCTTTTCCTTTTTAACCCTGGTTTGACCTAGCTGGCATTTCTGATTTCGAGATTCCTGGAGAGTCCCAACAACCGTGTTCATACACTTAATTACACTGTATTGAAACCAGTTGATAAGCACTCCTAGAGATTCCATGGGGAAAGAAGCGGTGGAAATAATGTGATAAATGTCCTGTCTTCCGTGGCTTTCTCCTAATTGCTACCAATTTTGCTGCTTCCTGCTTTTTAATGTGATTTTTAAATATTTTGTCTTTTAGGCTTCAGTTTGTTGCTGAGTGACATTTCCAAGAGAAAGGAAGAGAGAATCTTTACCTGGAAAGCCAGACTTACCTTCTTTAATATAACTTGAACTCCTTATCCAGTTTATTTGAACAAAATTTAAGTGCAATACTTAGGCTACCCCTGGTTCTAGCTTGCCTTTGAATGCCACGTTTCAATGACAGGTATCAACTTTTAATATTTCTCCATCAGAAATTACAATTTCACCAGGTGTCAAATGAGCAGATCACCACAGCTGCTGGGTAGTGCCAACAGGAAAATCTTGACATCTCCTCTCAATAGAAGGGAGCATGCAAATTTAGCTGGTTCTCATATTTGGAGTGAATACTCTATATAATAATCTTTGAGATCTCACCCTGCAAGACTTTGATGAAGTCCTAATATTTTGTGGAGCCCCCAGACAGTGGGGGAATGGACCAGCAATCAGAGAAAGGAAGAAGGGTGTTTGTTCATTTGGGTCCCTGATACCCCGGAGAAGGTACACAGCTTTTGCTTCTGCAGTTCAGAAGACAATGATACAATCGCTTCACTAAGCTCTAAGTTTCACAATGATCCCTACATTTTCCCAAGAGAACAGGTCCTTGAAAATAAACTTTAAATAAAAGTTGTTGTGTGTTCTTATGTAGACATTTGTAGGGGGAACACTGAGTAAATAATTAGAATTGCAAATAAACTATTGTAATTTTATTTCCAGTTCCTTGTTGCATTATGAAAATAAAAATCCCCTTAAAATTAAGTTTCTATATTTAGTTTCATTCTTTAAACAATTCAAGCTGCTAAAATACTACACCTGCCATTTTAAGTAACTGCTCTACTATGTATTTTCTACTTTAAAACTGCTAAAAGCTCAATAGTGAAAAAAATCTAAACCTATTAACATAACACAGTCTGCTTATGGGATGCCACAAAGTTTGGAAACTTGGTTCAAATGGTATATAAATTATTTTAAATTATAGAGTCTGAGTGTCTATCATTAACAGTGCCCATGAGATAAACAGTATTATTCCTGATAAAACACAATATTGGACGCCTACTTCATATCTGAAACTGAACATATTAAAGTTAAAGCTTTGCTCTTTATTCTAGCTTTCTTTTTTCAAAAGTCTTTAAATGGAGAAATGAAACCAAATGATCATAATATACATGTAAATGAAATTGTTAGTAATTTAAATATTAAATATGGCAAACAGATTACTGGCAAGAAAACCAATCTCTATTTTTCTGACCCATTTTTCAATGTACTAACTTTAAAACAAAATAACACTGTTTTACAAAGTTAAATGAATGCTCCATGATCACACACACACACACACACACACACACACCTTTAACTGCTAAGCAGTGAAAAAGAAAACTAGTCAGAGATACCTCAGTTTTTAAAACTATTCAGAGATACTTCAGTGTTATTAAGATTATTGTTCTTAAAGTACCAGCTGGTTTTAGAGATATACAATGTATTTGAAATATTATCTGGACAACTTGCAAATGTGTTTTCATGAAAAGTTTGTTTGGAAGCCTTTAACTCTTTGGAAAAGGCTAATTATAATATATAACTTCAAAATCATTTTATTCACTTAATTCCTTCTTTATATATAAAAATGAGACTGAAAGAAAACAACAGTATAAACCCAATCTTAAAATTCTCTTGTTTCTCTTTACAAATCTTGTTTAAGAATCCAGAATTACCAAAGGAATATATGCTACATATACCTAAAAGAAGCTCTACTAATTTTAACATACATGTATTTTTTAGCTTCTAGATGAATTTTAAAGTTAAAGCTTTATATATGTTAATTAGATATTAACATCCACATTTTAAAAATTGTTGTGGAGGTGCATGAAGTGTGTGTGTGTGTGTGTGTGTGTGTGTATGTATGTGTGTGTGTGTGTATGTGTGTGTTTATGCATATATATATATATATTCTTCCATCAAACTAAACACATTAAATATTTATATGTGCCAAACACTTAACTAATGAGAGAAAGTACCTATTTTCCAGGGTATGAAGTCTAGTGAGAGACATTAATTAATTCTGCAAGCACATACTGCAGCCTGTATTAATTCAACAAGCATCTAACTGTAAGGACTGTAATTGCTCTAAGTGCTTTGAGTGCAAAGATGAGAGACTTAGGTACAGAGGTGAAAATATCTAAAACATTTAAATAATAAAAGGCATCTTGTTTTTTAAATTAGCTGAGTTTTATCTACATATGCAATATTCTCAAAATTAAAACATCATGTTAGCATTTTAAAAGACATCCAATTGGTAACTGCATACAATTACTCAACTTAACAAGAATACAATGATCATTTTGAGAACACCAACTCTAAAATTACTCAGATAAGTCCATATTTACATACTTTAATTAAAAGTAAAGACATTACATACTCCATAGCCAAGATAATCCCCAATAGGTATTATCTATAATGATGAAAGCAAACATGACTATCTTAAATGTTGCTTTGCCCCTTCTTTGGGGAAATAACGCCAGGCTTTTACCTTCAGGTCTGAAGGTAAAACCAGCCAGTTGTGCCATCAAACTTGTCAGTAGGGTAGAAGAGATTTGCACACTTCCATCAGGGAGAAAGTTTAACATTTCTGTGTATGCTTTGTGTATATCTTACTCTTTGCTTTTCAAACTTTTTAAAGCCTACTCTGTACATTTTAAACTGTAAATTCCTTGTTTCTTTTTAATGAGAAGGCCAATAGAATGATGAATGATTTAGCTAGCCCCAAAGTCTTTAAGATGTACCTGTATGTGGGGTGGCTTCCTTTCCAGTAATTTAGTGGACACAGAGATTGGACTCATCTTTTCCATTCCCAAAGAAAACCGTGATTAGGGGGATTCCACACATGAATGCTCTCACTTCCAAAAAGAAGGCACCGCGTAGCACAAAGTGATTGATATAAAAAATTGACGCTTTTGATATAAAAGCCAAATACAGCATAATATTTTCTAAGGCAATAGCATGTACACGCACAAAACTGTTGCTGCTTAGTGTGAGTGAATATCTCCTTTTTAAAGATTTACGTGAGTTTTCTTAACAATTGTACCAAAGCCAGCATCACCAGAAGGAAACCTGGAGAGGCTGAGCTAGACATTTGCCTCCACTCCGTACACGCTCGCAACCTCGGACTTGTCTTAGAGTGTAGGTAATTATTCCTTTCTCACCTTTTATTTTTATGTTATTGTTATTATTAGTTTTGGTACAAAACCCAAGCAACAAAGCCATCTAGGAAACAGCGCCTCAAGCGCACGCACCAGCCGGCGTCGGGGGCACGCGGCTCAGGCGGCGGTGCAGACGCAGCGCGGCGGCCCGCCAGCTCGATGGCGCTGCCCCGGCAGGCAGCTGCGACCCGAGACGGCCGGGGACGGGGGAAAGGGCCCGACTTCCTCGGCTTTTCCCATTCGTCCGAAGTTTGTTCGACTCCCGCGAACAGCTTCGCGGCGGCCGCGAGGTCTGCACGGGGGGGGGGGG
>PVJS01039121.1:0-19062 GCA_004027185.1 Glis glis
GGAAGAGTGAGGTTCATTAATGGAATTACTACCATCGACTATGTGTACATATGTGAAAATACCATTGTCAATCTCAGCACTCTGTATTGGGAAGGGGGGAGATGGGGAGGCGGTGGGGGGGTGTCCACCAAGTGCTGTGTGCATGTATGTCACTGTCAACATGATTTACATTATGATGTGAGACTATAATTCACCAATAAAAGCATATTAAAAAAAAGATGTAGAGGATGTAGCTTAGTGGTAGAGTGCCCTTGGGTTCAATCCCTAGTAACAAGAACAACAACAAAAAGATCCCAGGAAAGGAATTTAACAGCAACCAATGGGCTAGTATTGAGCAGGTTTCTGCAGAATTTCAGCTCTAGTTCCTTAAGTCAGGGTTCCCACAGGCTGGGAGCACTCAGTTGCTGCAAGGGAGTGAGGTCGAAGCGAATATAGGATTTGTCTTTTTCACCATTTACTCATAATTACCTAGAATACTATTTTAGGGACATCTGTCATGCTTTAAATTCAGTAACTGCAGGAATTCTCAGAAAATGCCCACAAGATGCAGTTTATCCTACTGACGTCCCTGTTGGGTGGCATTTTCATTATTCATTCGTCCATATGTCTATTTATTGAATACTACTATGCCCAGTCATTCAATCTGGATCAGACTGTACAAATAAGTCACATGCTCTATGCCCAGTGCATTGGGGGGGGGATGCTGGGAATGAACCCCACAAGCTAAGCATGCCCTATACCACTGAGCCATAATCCCAGCCTGTGAATTTCTGATTTAGTGAAGAATACCAATATAAGAGCATATGATGGCACTGCAGTGTGACATATCTAACCATAGACAGGTGTAGGGGACTGTGGTGGGTACAGAATAATAGAAGAAATGGTTAATTTTTTTCCAAAGATGGGGATCATGAAATGCTTTACACATGCAGGGTTTTGTAGATGATGCTTCTAACGGGCTTCTGAAGACTGATTTGGAGTCAGCCAAATGGACAAGTATGCTCCATCTCGTCACCCCCCACCAGAAGTGTCTGATTAACCGGGACCCCCATTCCCCAGCGGTCATCTGGAACCTCAATCCTACAAAGTTAACATTGTTTCATGTGAAACAAGGAAGAACTTCACATGAGTGAGCTGTTGAACTTGGGTCTTTCAGTTTGCTTCTAGATAGTTTTTTTTCCTGTAACTATTAATGCCTTTAAAGCTAGAATAATCACAGATTTGTACAGAGTATGGTCTTGTCCTCTCCCGGGCAAGGGGAAAATTCAAAATTACCTCAACATATCATGTATCAATTGTTATTTGTAACAGCTGGCCTATTGCATAAAGGAAGACAACAAAACCTCACTCAATATGGGTATCCAATGTCATCTCGTCTAAGGGAGGAAGAAAATCAAACCGGTCAAACCCAAGAGAAGAAGGACTCTGGTGGGTAACTCAATCCCAATTTTAGCACAAATGACCTCCAAGTGAACTGCAAGATGAGAGACTTACCTTGAATGACTTCAATGGCACCGAGCCTGAGAATGAAAAACAACCAATAGCCTAAAGAATACACAATCCCTTCGGAATGACCAGCCTCTGGAAGGGCCTGAATCTCCCTCTCCAACTCCCACTGGCCGTCTCTGGCTGAGACCAGAGTGAGTGCACAAAAACAAACCATTTACATTTGACAAACTGATTGCCAAATTATAGGTAATTTAAGCAAGATTTTTCTTGTTCTTCCAAGGTTGGAAAGGCTACCTTTATTGCCCAAAGTCCTAGCTAATGATGGGTATGCTAAAGAGTTCCAAAGCATTCTGCCTCTTTCTCTTCATTACAGAGTGAGTGAAATTTGGATTCCAGATACTTCAGTGTCTACATTAGTAACTCACTCAGGGTTGGCTATGAATCCTGGGGCTGTGCCATGGGTGCCCACCTGGGTTGGCTTGGGGGATCAGGAACAGTTTTACAGGTTAGGAGGAGTCACTGAGATATACAAGACGAGAAAGCAGACAAGAAATGAGACACAGTATTGTAGGGAATTCAGGAAAAAGGGAGAAGCTTGGAAACCAAAGCTTCAACAGGTGGTGACGAGAGGGTGCCATTCCCACATTAGAACCACTGGGATCCTTATAAAAATGCCACTTCCGGAGCCCCAGCCTTCATCCGCTACATCAAACTCCATAGGGGAAGCTGGAACATAACAGATCCCTTTGGTGATTCTGAGGCCCATTCCAGTTTAAAAGCCACTAATGGTTCAGTGGTCATTCTGGATTTGGGAGGCAGATAATCTTACTTTTTTGTGTAAATGTGTGGTACTGGGGACTGAATCCAGGGGTGTTCTATCTCTGAGTTACACCCCCAGTCCTATTTTTTTGTTTTGAAACAAAGTCTCACTAAGTTGTGGAGGGCCTTGCTAAGTTGCTGAGGTTGGCCACAACCCTGTGACCCTCCAGTCTAGCCTCCCAAGTACTGGGATTACAAGTATGTGTCACCAGGCCCGTCACATCTCATATTACATATGATCATGAACCTGTTTCTATTAGGAGATACACTTCTATTACACCTGTTAGGATGTCTGCTAAATATTCTATATATGACCACATATCCTACTAGTTCTTTATTGTGAGGTATCCACCAATAAGTAATTTTATGCAAATTGTGGCATATCCACTAAAATTATATACAGAATTTATAAAATTAAAAATATTTATAATGTAAAAAATTGGAATGCAAAATTGTATAACATCAAACCATGTAAAACAGACTGTTCATTTAAAATGTAGAGCAACATAGCATATAAAGCCTTAAATTAAATAATGGATGAGTTCCTACAAGAGTTGAAAACAGTACACTGTGATAAGGGGTTAAGTGATAGGGTAATAAAAATCAACTATTTTCCCCCCACTTTTTATCTTTCCTGTGTGTGTGTGCACGCGCGCACGCGCACACATGCACGTGTGTGCAGAAATGTGTGGTACTAGGGATTGAACCCAGGGGTGTTCTACCTCTTAGCTACACTCCTGGCCCTATTTATTTTTTAAATTTTGCAACAGGGTTTCACTAAGTTAGCACAAGCTGCTGGCCTCGGACCTGTGATCCTCCTGTCTCAGACTCCCAAGTACTGGGATTACAGGCGTATGCCACCGCGCCCAGTGTGCTGGCACAAATACCGAATCGTATCATTCATTAAGTCCAGATATTATACATCAGGCACCATGCCAAGCCCTTTATGCGATTGGATCTTCAAAACACCTCTGGGTGGGGAGTGATATCCATAATTTATAGCTGAGAGATCTGAGTTAAGAGGCAGAACCAGGGTTTAAATCCAAACCTGTCTGATCCTAAAACCTGCTGCCCTTCCCATAACACCAGGCTGCCTCAGTCTTCCTACAAGTACTGGATAGGCCAGAGCCAGCCCTGGTCTGGGGAAGAAGTTCCCAGGCAGTTTGTCCAGCATCTTGTTGCTGTGGTTTGCACCTGGAATAGGATCTTGCCTACTCCCTGCTATGACTGATGGATACAGGACAAGACAACTGAACCAAGGGCTAACCTATGGGGACACTCCATACTAGTGCTGATGTAACAGCACTATCAGACTGCCTCTCCCCTGAGAGTTTCGGTGGGATATTCCCAGAGAGAAGCAGAAACCCTGGGTGGCCCTGTCGCTGGAGCAGAGCTATGATCACTTGTCATGAGGCTTCTTGTACGTAGGGTCTGACACATGAACTCTGGTACCCAGGGTTCTGGATCAGCTGCTGGTTTCTCAGGCTGCGCATCTCTCTCTGTATCCTTACAACTACCCTTTGACCTAAGTCAAAGCTTGAGAAAGCTTGACTTTCTCAACTTCAGTTTTCTCAAAGATCAATGAGAATAACAGCCCCCTTGGCAAAGATGTGGTAATCAATTATGTGAGTTCCTTTTATCTTCCCAAAGAACGACATAGATCTGACACCAAACCTTCAATGACCTCTATGCGCATTCTCGTCACCACACACAAGAAGTTTATCCCATATGGCACAGAAATAATGGATGCATCCACAGAAGAGTTGACAATCACACATTATTTGGATCACTTTAATCACCCAGTCTCCAAAGTTCACACACCTTTGGAATGTGAAGCAAAGGAAAAGAGGTCCCCTGCTAAGTAGGTCATCATGAAAGCAAAACACAAAAACTAGCAGATGATGACAAAACAGAGACAAAAAACATGGGCAAAGTTTCTAGACTGGCTACGCTTGCATGGTATTATTCACAGCAGAAGGCATCTTGCATATATTCAGTTTATCCTAATAACCATGAGTAGTAAGTATTAGTGTTATGCTCGCACACACGAGGAAACCGTCTTCCTTAACCTCATGAGGCAGTGGTTTTCAAGGAGTGATCCCAGGACCAGCAGCATCAGCATCACCTGGGAACTTGTTGGAAATGCACACTCTCAGGTTCCAACCAGATATGCAGCTCAGAAACTCTTGGGGGTGAGGACCAGCAATCTGTTTTAGTAAGCATTCCAGGGATTTTCATGCACACGAAAGTTTAGGAACCACTGAAACAAGAGCTGGGTAGCTTGCCCACAGTGTCTCTGATCTGTTGCTAACCACCGTGCTACACTGCTAGTCACCTAAAAGATGGAAAAAAAAATATATATGAAAAAAAGCCAAAGGAACATGAACCTGTGAACCAAGCTTGCTTTGTACCCAACTTCTGTTGCGGAGAGGTTTTTCCTTCTCCCCACTGAGAAGAACTGGGCAGGGAAGGAGGGAAGTTAGGGGACACAATGAGAATAGGTTGAGAAGTTATAAATACAATTTTCTCTTTTCGTTCTGTTTTGATTTGCTGTAATGTCCCCAAATTACTCTCGATTTAAGGACTCCAGGCAAGCCTTAGTCACTCTGCCCTAGAGCTGTGGGATCCGAGGTAGCTACACTTCTGGGATCTGGCTGCGCCATCTTTATTTGTGTTGTTCTCAGCCCAACACGGCCTCCATGAGATATTCTGATTTCTTGAATCCTATGATAATTCCACAAAAAAGAATCCTAGAAAATTTCCCAGATTACTTTGACTTGCTCAGATTTTTCTCTCTTTGACATTTCTTTTTTTTTTTTTTTGGTGGTGGTACTTGGCATTGAACCCAGGGGCATTCTACCTCTGAGCCATATCCCCACCCCTCTTTTATTTTTATTTTGAAACAGGGTGTCACTAAGCTGCTGAGAGCCTTGCTAAATTGCTAAGCCTGGCCTCAAACCTGGGATCATCCTATGTCAGCCTCCCAAGTCCTGAGATTACAGGCGTGCCAGAAGACTTGTCATTGCAAAGCATTCTGCCTCTTGGTCAGCTTCCTCAGGGTTCCCTGAGGGTGAGTCTTGCTTTCTTAATGTTACCAGCACAGCCTGCACTGTCCTATCTTCTTCTGCTCCCCAGAGGGGCCTCCCGAGGTGTATCATGCCCATATACCTGGGCTGACGTCACCTAGTAAAGACCTCTGTGGCAGATGGTATTACTGGTGCCCTCTTGAACGCAGGCATGCCATGTGAGTTGTTTTGGCCAATGCAATGTGGTCCAAAATGACATGTGTCACTTCTAGGCAGAAGCCTTCAAAACCAAGGCATGGTTGCCATCTCTTGTCTCACAGATACATGGCAGACAATGTTTTGATAGAGGTTGCTCTGTCAGCTTGGGTCGTTGGGGAGATAACAGCCAACAGTCACGACCAACAAATGATGGACTTGTGAGATGTCAGCCTTTATTCTGCTGTTACAAACCATTGCGATTTTGGAGGGGGTGTTTTATTTAGGTAGCCTATCCCATCCAAGATATTTTCTGTAACCAACCCAAGGCAAAATCTTTCCCTCCACTTAATGTTCATTATACCCACTGCTGATACCAGTGGACAGGAGTTCCTAGATCATAAGATTTTGTGGAGGTTACCTGGAGTTTAGAGATTTTTGTTTTATTATTTATTTATTTATTTATTTTTGCGGTACTGGGGAATGAACCCAGGGGCATTCTACCTCCGAGCTACACCCCCCAGCCCTATGTTTTATTCTTTATTTTGAAACAGGGTCTCACTAAGTTGTGGAGGGCCTCACTAAGTAGCTGAGGTTGGCCGCGAACCCAGATCCTCCTGTCTCAGCCTCCCAAGTGCTGGGATTACAAGCGTGTGCTGCCATGCCCGGCTAGAGATTTTTGTTTTAAAACTACCCAATCCAAACTATCAACTTCTAAACATGTTATACAGTCTTGCTTTTTTTTACCACCAAAAGTTGCCATGCATCTAAGTATCTGCTAATTGATAATGGACAGCCAAAAAAAAAAAAAAAATCAATATTATTTCAAAGTATTGCAAATATTGTATTAAAAAGGAACACCATAGTAAGATATTTTAACAAAGCCTATTTCTTGAAATTGTTTCCTAGGTAATATTATTATACTGCCTGCACCATCAATTAGAATTTATATACAGATAGTAATGATTTCAGAACTGAAGTAATATGTTGAATTCTAAAAGTGCAAAGTTGGGCATGAATAGAGAAAGAAAGGAAAACAAAAGTGCCTAAATAATTACCATGTCTACCGGAGGATCCGGGTTCGCGGCCAGCCTCGGCTCTCTCTCTCTCTCTCTCTTTCTCTCTCTCTCTACTTAGTGAGGCCCTCCACAACTTCGTGAGAGCCAGTTTCAAAGTAAAGTATAAAAAATAGGGCCGGGGGTGTAGCGTGGAGGTAGAACGCCCCTGCGTTCAATCTCCAGTACCGCAAAAAAAAAAAAAAAAAAATGGATCCAAATAATTACCATGTCTAAGTGAAAGGGGACAGTGTCAAGTGAGGCGAGCAGAGGAAGCTTACAAGGATGCATGGAAAACACAGTTTCAACAGAATGTTAGTTGGTGGCCTGCTGGCACTGGGGCCGCCCTGTCTTTAGGGATCAGGAACTGGACAGCAAGGATGGTGGCTACACCACAAGTATAGGCCAAGCTGCAAGCAGCAGTTACTTCTGTGGCCTGTGACTGCAGCCTGGATGTGTTTAATGCAGCGACCAGAGAAGAACAGACCTGTCTATAAATCCTGGTGTCAACTTAAAAAAGAATCAGATACATGTTCATCATGCAAACAGCCATCCTGTACAAAGGCTTAATCTTTTTTTTTTTCTTTTTTTTTTGCGGTACCGGGGATTGAACGCAGGGGCATTCTACCTCCACGCTACGCCCCCAGCCCTATTTTTTTATACTTTATTTTGAGACTGGGTCTCACGAAGTTGCGGAGGGCCTCACTAAGTAGAGAGAGAGAGAGAGACAGAGAGAGAGAGAGAGAGAGAGCGTGCGCGCGCGTGTGCGCGAGCTAAGGCTGGCCGCGAACCGGGATCCTCCGGTCTCTGCCTCCCAAAGTACTGGGATTACAAGCATGCGCCACCACGCCCGGCCAAAGGCTTAATCTTTTATCTTTTTGCTTATGCCTTCAAAACAAATTTATAGACGCCTATCCTGAGCTTGGCATCTGGTCAGCAGAAACAAGTACAAGCCACCAACTGCTTCTACTGTCCTCAAAAACACCAATTTTTCTATATCTGACATCATTCATCATTTTAAAAAATGAAGTCCAAATGAAGCACGTTTAGCTAACTTTGTTAGCTGGATCACATGTTCCACTGCTTTTCCTGCCATGGCTCCCCACGGCATCAAGACAGAGCCCATGCCCTCAGCAGACCTCTCCTGCCCTGCCCGTCCCGCTGTGGGTCCACCACCACAGTCCCCCACATCGGGCTCTAGCACTTTTCATTATGTGTAGCCCCCAAAGGAGCCAACCCTCTGTCTCTGCTCCTTCAACACATGCTCCCTCCTCTGCACGGACAGTCCTTAGCCCACCTGATCAAAGTGGACAACTTCCATTTGCCTTTCCAAGGCTCCAGTAAAACTCCTCTCCCATGTGCTGTCTTTCTTACCCTTCTCCTGCTCAGCCCCATCCTTACAGCCTGAGTTAGAGCTCCCCTTTGAACTCTCCAGGACCTCTGCAACCCCCTTCCTAACACTTCCTGAAACCACAGGGTTCCTGAAGGCAAGGGATTGTGTTTCTCCATGTTTGCAGAATTTAGTGTAGTCCTGGCACATACATAATAGATGACTGACTGATGTTTGCTGAATAAATGGATGAGTGTCTAAATCAACAAACCAACCAGAAGTAGTCCAGGTGGAGCTGGGGGGTCATCTCTAGTCCAGAGATAAGATGAGTTTTTTTCCCCCAAATATTGATGGGAATGTCTGTGGCTGGTCTACAAGGTGCCATCTTGGGTGGGCTCTGCAAATGGATTTTCTAGATCCATCCCAGAGTGGATAAGCTTTCCTGGAGTATTTCCCTATAAGAGAGAGCTGAGATCCAAACAAAATATCTGGCTTCAAGTTAGACTCTTCCAACATTATGGGAAATGAGGTTTCATTTGCGTATAGATTTGTCCCTGTGGCACTAATGTTTTGATACTATACCCAAGAGAGGCAGCTGTTAGATTCTACTTGATTTCTTCCTGTGAGTTGAATGGGGAGGTTTAGGGGTTTCGATTCCTAAATCAGGGATATTTCCATTCTTAATTTAAAAACAAAGGAGAAAAAAAATCTGAAGATACATCAGGTTGGAATAAGTTTTATTTTTCTTTTTTGGTTTTAAGACAGTCAAGACTCCCAGAGAAAAAGCAACTTGTCTCATAAATCACCAGCATCAACCAAAACAGGAAGGTCATCAGCAGTCCCTCCGCCTTCCTCCTCTAGCCACCCCACCTTCTGCATGCCTCCCACTCTCTTCCCAGCTTAGAGGCCGATGCATCTTTTCCCCCTCCATCTAAGTATTTTAAACTATAAATTATACAAGTATACATTTTTTAAAAATGGAATTTAAAAAACTCGACATAATTCTCATGTCTCAACCATCATAATTTCTCCATGTTCCCCTTCTAGCTCTCTCTCTCTCTCTCTTTTTTTTTCATATAGAGACAGGAAACTTTTTTTTTTTAATCCCCAAAGTGAAAACCTCTAGAGGCCTCCTACTATAAAAAGCTGAGAACATCCCTTTTTGGTCCCTTGGGAGAGAGGTCAACATAATCAAATCATCATTTGGAAGGACAGTGAAGAAATAACAATGTGAACTAGAGTATCATCTTAAAGTACAAACAAGTACTTAAAGAGATTTCTTCAATGTTAATTTTTAATTTGGGAGGGGAGTGCTGGGAATTGAACCCAGGTCCTTGCATAAGCTAAGCACACGCTCTATCACTGAGCTATTGAAACGAGGCCATCATTACAGCTAACACTATACATTTGTTGTCCATTTCGGGTTTCTCTTTTACGGTATGATGGGCCATTCGGGGTCAGTGTTGAGGTTGCGGTTCTTCCTGCCCCATTGGTGTTCTTGTTTCTTACCAGTGCCTATAGGTGTCACATAGCTATCGTTTATGATGAGGTGCATTTTGAACAACTGGACCCCCCAAAAGACAGTTCATTGGAGTTCTGTTTATCCTTACTGTTACCATAAGAACTCATTGTTTAGTGGCAAGGAATAGTGGCAATTCATTTACTGGTTTCTCCATAAGCTACTTTGGAGAAGAAAGGCTTTATTTTCAGGCTTCCTATTCCCCAAGTTTGTACTAAAAGGCTTCCACTCTGAAGTGAAGCAAGCCAGAGTCCAGAATGAAGGGTGCTGAACTCACAATAGCAGGGGAAGGTCTGAAGTTGCTGAAATGAGGTTCCTTCAAGGACTAAGCTTGACCTAAATCTAGGACATTCGATGGTTTAACAAAGGTAGACATCTCGCTAGTATCACCATCCTCACATGTAAATCGCATGAATGCACCAATAGTTGAATAAGGGCATCAAAACCAACATTTCAAAAGCTGGGCGTGGTGGCGCACGCTTGTAATCCTGGTACTTGGGAGGCTGAGACAGGAGGATCACAGGTTTGAGGCCAGCCTTAGCAATTTAATGAGGCCCTCTGCAACTTAGTGAGACCCTGTTTTGAAATAAAAGAATAAAATAGGTCTGGGGGTATAGCTTGGAGGTAGAATGTCCCTGGGTTCTAGCCCCAGTATCACCAAACAACAACAACAACAACAACAAAAAACCCATTTTAGCGGTACACCTTCTACCTCCAAACTGCATTTGCGATGCCCCAGGTGATATGCAGGTCCTCTGGTGGCACCTTATGTGACAATGAGGTGCACAGGTTCTAGAATGAAACTGCCAGGGCCTCAGCTACCAGCTCTGTCATCTACGAGCCATGTGGTATTGAGCAAGTTGCTTGATCTCTCCAAGTAAGTTTTCTCATCTAATGTTATGGGATTAATAGTCCTGACACCTCACGGGGTTGTGTTATAGCCTTTAACCCTCGTAAGCTTTAGAAACAGTGCCAGTGGGCTGGGAAGTCACACCCCCAGCACCATGTTAAAAAAAAACAACAATCTAGCGCCAGACATGTAGTAAGCACAGGTTCACTGGAGGGCCTCAAGTGCACACACTGGCTGATCACAACCACAGCCCTGGCAGATGACGCAGTGTCAGAGCAATGAAGACAATTGTCAAATATAAGCAGTGTCCTGAAGATCTGGATGGAGACCTTATGCCAATGGTCAGCAGAAGTTTATGAAGGTCTGCAGGTCCATTCAGAGAGGTCAACACTCACCCAAATTTAAAAAAGAAAAAGGAGCATGGGTACAGAAAGTGGACGGGGCTATTATGAGAGAACACATCCTTTAAAACATCTTGGCACAGATAATCCACACCGCCAGGCGTTAGGTGAATTTACTTTTGAAGTCTGGGGATTAATCTCATTCAGAATCCCAGGGGTGTGATGCTAGAGTACATGGCCCCACCTTGAAGCAGCAGGCACACGTCGCTACAGGCAGGTCAGGGCAGGAAGCCAAGTCACCTCTGCTACCTGTGCTGAATCGCTGACCATAAACGCACCTTTCACAATATTCTCTTACATGGCCTGTTTCCAAAGGGATTGAGGCCATCGCACAGATTTTAGCTACCTCCATGCGCATGAGTCTGGAAACCATGTTAAGAATTTCCAGGCTGAGTCGGGCGTGGTGGCGCACGCTTGTAATCCCAGTACTGGGGAGGCTGAGACCGGAGGATCCGGGTTCACGGCAGGCCTCAGTTACTTAGCGAGGCCCTCCGCAGCTTAGTGACACCCTGTTTCAAAATAAAGAATTAAAAATCGAGCTGGGAGTGTATCTCAGAAGTAGAATGCCTCTGGGTTTGATCCCCAGTACTGCAAAAAAAGAAAAAAAAAGAATTTCCAGGCTGGTTGTCGTGGAAAGACTCCAACTCCTGACTGTTAAGAGAGCAGCCGGAGAGCTTGTAGGAATCCACCAGTGACATAAAACTGGTTCAGTAAGGACTGGTCAAGGTCAATAGAGGGCAGAGGGACTGTCCCAGATTATGAGGGGAAAAATATAGGCCCTACATGCAAGAAGTAAGCTTTGATTCAATTCTAGGAGAAAAAAGTTATAAAAGCCATTCTTAGAACTATTGGAAATTAAAATACAGTATTATTTTTTTTTTTTTTTGCACTGGGGATTGAACCCAGGGGCATTCTACCTCTGGGCTACACCCCCAGTCCTATTTTTTATTATTTTTTTTATTATTTATTTTGAAACAAGTTCTCACTAAGTTGAGGAGGCCTCACTAAGTAGCTGAGGCTGGCCACGAACCCAAATCCTCTAGTCTCAGCCTCCCAAGTACTGGGATTACAAGCGTGCACCACCACGCCTGACTCTACAGTATGTTTTTTGGATATTGGATTATTATTTATTTTTTTTTTAGTTTACTGATGGTATGTTGTGACTAGGTAGGAAGAAGTCATACCTCGGAGATGCATGCTGAAGTATTTAGGGTTGAATGGAATGCTACTTATCGTTACTAATCGTTCAGCAAAATCAACAGAGATCATAACAGAGATAAATGTGGCAAAATATTAACAACTGGTGGATCTATATGAAGAAAGTATGGGAATTCATTTTACTATTTTTGCATTTTTTTATATGGGGCTGAAACTTTTCAAAATAAAAAGCTAAAGGGATCAAGAGGGTGAAAAGACAAGCCATAGAATGGGAGAAAACATGTGCAAAAAGCACTTTTGATAAAAGACTTTTTTGGGGGGATACTGGGGATTGAACCCAGGGGCATTCTAGTTCCAATCCACAGTCATATTTATTTTTTAAATTTTGAAACAGGGTCTTGCTAAGTTGCTGTTGGTCTCACTGAGTTGCTGAGACTGCCTCAAACCTGTGATCCTTCTGTCTCAGCCTCCCAAGTATTGGGATTACAGGTGTGTGCCACCATGTCCCCGACTGATAAAAGACTATTAACCAAAATATGAAAAGAACTCTTATAACTCAACAGTAAGAAGATATACCATCCAGTTAAAAAGTGGGCCAAAGACTTTAACAGATACCCCACCAAAGGAGATACACAAATGGCAAGTGGTTGTATGGAAGATGCTCCACATCTTATGTCATGAGGGAAACGCAAATTAAAGTGAGATGCTACTATGCATCTATTACAATGGCCAAAATCTGGGACACCGGCAACATTAAATGTTGACAAGAATATGGAGCAACAGGAACTCTCATTCACTGCTGGTGAGGATGCAAAATAGTGCGGTCAATTTGGAAGACAGTTTGGAAATTTCTTACAAATCTACACCTACTCTTAACAAATGATCTAGCAATCATGCTCCTTGCTATTTACCCAAATGAACTAAAAACTATGTCCACATAAACAACCTGCTCATAAATGTTTATTGCAGCTTTATTCATAATTGCCAAAACTTGGAAGCAACTAACATGACCTTTAGTAGATGAATGGATAAATAAACAGACAGTGGAATATCAGAATAATGGAGAAATGGAAGTAATAGAAAAACAAATGAATAATGGGGGAAAATGTAAAAATAAAATTAAAAAGGAATGAGTTACGAAACCATGAAAACATGGAAGAAACGTAATACAGGTTACCAAGTCAAAGAAGCCAATCTGAGCTAGGCGTGGTGGCACATGCTTGTAATCCCAGTACTTGGGAGGCTGAGTCAGGATGATCACAGGTTTGAAGACAGCCTCAGGAAGTAGTGAGACTCTCATCAACCTAGTGAGACCCTGTTTCAAAATAAGAGTAAAATAGGGCTGGGGGTGTAGCTCAGAGGTAGAATGCCCCGGGGCTCAATCCCCAGTACCATACACACACACACACACACACACACACACACACACACACACGCCAATCTGAAAAGGCTATATACCATGTGATTCCAAGAATATAACATCCTAGAAAAGGTGAAACTATGGGGGCGGTAAAAAAGATGGGTGAGGGAGGACAGAGTGATGAAAAGGTGGTGCGCAGAGGTGTTTTAGGGCGGTGAGACTGCTCTGCATGATACAGTAATGGTGGATACATGCCAGCAAGCATTTGTCCAAACCTACAGAATGTGCAACACCAAGAGTGAGCCCGAGCCGGGTGTGGTGGTGCACACCTGCAACCCCAGGACTTGGGAGTACTGGGATCCCTACCGTGTAGGTTCATTAATTGTAACACATGTACCACTGTGGTGAGGGAGGCTGATAATGGGGAGGCTGTGCAGGATGGACATAGGGGTGCATGGGACTTCTCTGTACCTTCCTCTCAATTTTGCTGTGAGTTTAAAATTGCTCTAAAATATACCTAACAAAAAAGCCATTGGGGGCAAAAGGTTTGAAAAAGAGAGGTAGTCAGGTGTGGTGGTATACACCTATAATCCAGTACTTGGGAGGCTGAGACAGGAGGATCACAGGTTCAAGGACAGCCTCAGCAACTTAGTGAGACCCTCAGCAACCTAACTAGACCCTATTTCAAAACAAAAATAAAAATAGGGATGGGGGTGTAGATCGGAGGTAGAATGTCCCTGGGTTCTATCCCCAGTACCACACACACACACACACACACACACAAACCCCCCCAAAAAAGATGCCATCATCATGGAATCAGAGAAAGAACTGAAAGATTTCAGGAAATCATACCTGCTTAAAAAAAACTGACATTTTACATAATGTCCAAAAGAGGCAGGTACTATCACCTTCATTTTCCCCGTGAGGGACAGGCTCAGGCAGTGGGCCTTTGGTCTGCGTTTTGTTTGCTTACTCTAAGGTGAATGTTTTTCTTCTCATGTAGAACAACAGAACTTCCTCTGCTATCACCTTAGATGTAATTGATGCCTGCCTTTCCTAGGACAAAGAACTCAGGGCATCTAACTCCCAAGACAAAGTCAGAGCCTCTTCTCTCTATTCCCTCTCCCCAACCCACCAATGCAATGATTAATAAGTCACTCAATAATGGTGGCATTAGATTCATCAGGGGGATGTTTTCTGGAATGCCATGTGTGTTGTTTTCTTTCGTGTCTATTGAGACACTAACCACTTACAATTTCAAGTCAATGTTATCTGGATAGTAAACCTATGCACACTGAAAAAGAAGCCAGAATTTACTTTGGAGATTGGTAATTTTCCCAACTGTGCATTTACAATTGCCTGATCACACGTTTCCCGCACTGAAGACTATCTTTGATAATGCCCTCTTGCACCCATAATTGCGGCTTTTGCTTAGTATGTCTAAAGGAGCAATATTGAATCTTAAGGTTCTGAACTGTCAGCCAGGACAGACTTATGATTACATTATGTCCTAATTACTTATGATTACAGACTTATGATTTCCACCTCTGCTGGAAAAAAATTTTTTTTGGCACTGGGGATTAAACTCATCTCTGAGCTACATCCCCAGCTGTTGTTTTATTTTGAAACAGGGTCTTGCTAAGTTGCTAAGTGGCTCATTAAGTTGCTGAGGCTGGCCTTGAACCTGCAATCCTCCTCTCTCAGCCTCCCAAGTGCTAGGATTATAGGTGTGTATCACCTGGACTGAATTTTTTTTTTTTTTGGTACTGGGAATAGAACCCAGGGGCATTCTACCTCAGAGCCACACCCCAGTCCTTTTTGTATTTTGAAATACGGTCTTGCTAAGTTACTAAGGGTCTCACTAAGTTGCTGAGGTTGGCCTCAAACCTGCCATCCTCTTGTCTCGGCCTCCCAAGTACTGGGATTATAGGCGTGCACCACCATGCCCAGTTCCAGCCTGAAATTTTTAAGGTGAGAAGATCTCCAAGGCCCAACTCTTTGGCTTCACCAATCTGTATAATTAGCTTGCATCTCAGATCAGCTTCTACCTTAAAATGCGAGTTGAGAAATGCCTGTTCCAGAAGTAGCGTGAGGAAATGCGGCTGTTAATAAGCCACCAGAGTTTACCCGCCCATTAAAGCATATCTTATCTTGATCTTAGTTTGTATTCATTGAATTAACAATTTATGCTTTGCCAGTTTCACAAAGGACAGGAGGCAGCTTGGTCATATAGCACATTGCTCAATGGAAAAGTATTCTCAGGGAAGAGTGGGCGGCGTGCCAAGTCCAAAGGCCTAGAGTTGATTTTACGCCCACGTAGATATGATACAGGTCAAGTCTCTTGAAAGGCACCTGCATTTTCACAGACCGGGACACAGAAACCTTAGTGCAAAGTCCAAACAATTGTCAGGAGCCATTCCAGAGACACATACCTATTTCTTTCCCTCTCGCGTGTACACAGTACTGGGAATCGAATCCAGGGCCTTGGTTCTTTTTCTTTTTTTGATACAGGGTTGCTAAATTGCCCAGGCTGGCCTCAAACTTGCAAACCTCCTGTCTTAGCCTCCCCAGTAGCTGGGATTACAGGCCGCACCACCGTGTCCAGTGCAGAGACACTGCTTGACTCTGTGAGGCATCTTCTCACAGTGTGTTGATGGAGCCTTGGTTGATCTCAGATCTACTGCGACAATCACAACTTTGCACCCAGCATTTGGAGTACATGCTGGCCAGCCTTTATCCTTCCTGAAAACGTGCCTCTACTTACCTCGGTGAGTTTAAGAAATGTGTAGACAGGGACCTTGTCAAGTTGTCATCTACTTCACCACACTAGGCCAAATGGCTGGGCGGCAAGGATGAGCAGATTCCAGGGGAGGAGGGGCAGCGAGATCTGCTACAGTTTTCTCTTTGCTCATCAAGTCAGCGATGCTCAGCAACAGAATTAGTGATAGGGCGATACTGGAGACCTGCCCGAACTATCACGCAGCATTCGATGAGCTCTTCAAGACCAGGGATGAGGCAGTGTTCAAGCCGCCCTCTCGTTAAAGATGCTTGTAAGTGGATATGAAATGGCAGGACGGAGGCCGAGCAGGAAGCTGGGAGCACTTGTAACCACAGCCCGTGCACTTGGGGGGAAGGAGTGGAGTATGTACAATGTGATACAGACATAGAGGGATGGCGTCTGTCTAATGCAGATCAACTTTCACAGAATGGGGCCAGGCATTATCCTTCTTGCATTAAAATGCAGGAAGGTTTTGCTGGGCATGGTGGCACACACCTGTAATCCTAGTACTTGGGAGGCTGAGACAGGAAGACTACAGGTTCAAGGCCAGTGTGCTGTCACTTAGTGAGACCCTGTTTCAAAATAAAAAATAAAAAAGGGCTGGTGTAGTTCAAAGATAGACCCCCCCCCCGGATCCAATCCCCCCAGTACCACAAAAAACAAAAATAAGAAATAAATAAAATGCACGAAGATTTTTAAACATTTCTCATGATAGGCATCAGAGGGACTCTGAGGTCTTGTTGCAGGCAGTTTTTATAGAGTGGTTCTGCATCTTTGTGACTTTTCTTTTTAACCATGGATGATAAATGTATGATGTACGCTACCATGTGAGTTTAGTCATTCTCAGATCATTCTTTTGCTCTGCTCACACGGTCCTGTGATGCCCAGAGTCAAGCGGCCTGCAGCACCCCTGTGCTTCTTACATCTCTGGATGACCCATGGCAGAATTACCTCAAGAATCTGTTAAAATTGCAAACTCCTTGGCCCTACCCAGGACGGGAGCCACAGGCATGAGTTCAAGAGTTCCCACATTTCAGCCGGCTCTAATCCACACCATTTTAAAAAAAACTGTCGCTATCTCCAGCACTGAAAACACAAAACAAAAACAAAACAAAAAAGCCCAAAACCTCTTTAGGGCTAGAGACATAGTTCAGTGGTAGAGCGCTTGCCTAGCATGTGTGATGAGGCCCTGGGTTCAACCCAAGCACCACAAACAACAAAAAGCAACAACAACAAAACAACTCTTTTTTTTGTGTGGTACTGGGGGCATTCCACCTCTGGCATTCCAACCCAAACATCCCAACCCCTATTTTTATTTTTTATTTTGAAACAGGGTCTCACTAAGTTGTTAAGGCTGGCCTTGAACCTGCGATCTTCCTGTCTCAGGCTCCCAGATTACAGATGTGTGTCACCATGCCCAGCTAACCAAAAACTCTTCGGTGAATTAAAATAGACATAGAATACTGTACATTGGGTCCCATACAATCAATACACAAGCTATAACATACCTAGAAAACTGTACACTGTACAGCTCACTGTGGATTTTTGGGGGGTATTCAGCATGAACCCAGGGGCATTCTACCTCTGAGCTACACCCCCAGTCCTATTTTTTTTTATTCTTTATTTTGAAACAGGGTCTCACTAAGTTGTGGAGGGCCTCACTAAGTAGCTGAGGCTGGCCACAAACCTGTGACCCTCCTGTCTCAGCCTCCCAAGTACTGGGATTACAAGTGTGCGCCACCACACCCGCTCTCACTGTGGATTTTTATAAACTGAACACACACTTGTCAGAACCCTAGAAGTACCCTTGCGCCTCTTGCACACACTGTCCCCTGTGGGAGAGACTCCTACTGCTGTGTGTGAATGTAAACCTTTCATTCTCAGGCCTGTATAATATTCCATCATAGAGCGCAAAGCTAAACTGAAAACCACCACCCTTCCAAAGGAAGCAGGAGCACAGCACACACGCACCGCAGGCCCACTGTGTCTCAGGCCTGAAGGCACTCTTCTCAGTTCCCACCCCAGGCCAGCCTCCGCCACGAGCTGCAGCCCTAACTGCATGGAAGACAGAGGGCTGAGGGGAGCAGGTGGTCCAGAGCGGAAGCTGCTTCCAGGATGGTCTGATGAGCCCACAGAGGCCTGACAAAGATCTCTTCCTGACACAGGTTTTCAGCCCTGCCTCGTGAAGGCTCATCAGACGCTACTGCGTTTGCTGCAGTAGCCGCTTTGGAGGCAGTGTTAGCATGGAGGTCATATTAGCATGGAGGCCATCCTTGTCTGGAAACACAGGGTTTGGGTCCAGATCGGAATCCTGCTACTTCTTGTGTGACCCTGGGTACCTTATTTAAGCCTTTGGTGCCTCGGTTTCCTCATGTGTAAAATTCAGGCTTTTCACAGTGTTTCGTGGGATTGTTATAAGGAGTCAAGGAGCTAACATCGAAAAGCACTTAGAGCAGGGCCTGACACATACACAGAAGCAAACATGTGTTTGACGGGTGAACTGGCATTTCTAAACTTATCAGCATCACACAGACACTAAGGGATCAGATGCCCAAGGAAGGAAGGTCCTATGGTGATTTGGGTAGGTGATCTCTGAGCCGGTCCCACTCCATCCTCCTTTAACGGATTATCCACTTGCTCATTTGTTACCTATACTTTCGCTACACAACATTATCTTTCTGGAATCTCACAAATGTTAATTAACTTGCCTATACATTTTAGTGTCCACTACCTTTGCTAGCCAGAGTGAATGGAAATGAAGTTAATCATTAATCAGGGCCTTTTTTTTTGGTACTGGCATTCTAACTTTGAGCCACACCCCTAGCCTTTTTTATTTTTTATTTTGAAACAGGTCTCGCTAAGTTGCTAAGACTGAACCTGCGATCCTCCTATCTCAGCTTCCCAAGTACTGGGATCAGAGGCGTGCACCACTGCGCCCGGCAGGACTGGGTTATTTATTTATTTATTTATTTATTTATTTATTTATTTTTTGCGGTACCGGGGATTGAACCCAGGGGCGTTCTACCTCCGCACTACACCCCCGGCCCTATTTTTTATACTTTTATTTTGAAACCGGGTCTCACGAAGTTGCGGAGGGCCTCACTAAGGAGAGAGAGAGAGA
>PVJS01039122.1:0-19062 GCA_004027185.1 Glis glis
AAAAAAAAAAATAGGGCCGGGGGTGTAGCACGGAGGTAGAACGCCCCCGGGTTCAATCCCCGGTACCACAAAAAAAAAAAAAGAAGTAGGCGGAATTCGGACAGTCTGGGAGCTATCTAGGAAGACAAACAAATGGATGTGCTCTTCTACAAATAATTCAGAATCAAAATGCAAATAAAACAACTTTGGGCACTAGCATCACACAAATGAAATTATACAATAATGGTCACCGTGTAAAGGATCGGTAATTAAATACCAGTATGATTTATAAAGGAGAAACTCAGAAAAAGTGTTACCAACAAAGGGAAATGTGAAAAACAAAAATAAGAAGAACTGTGGGGAAATGAGGAAATGCAAACTTATGCATCACAGAACTGTGAAGAATGAAATTGGCTCCACTTTTAAAAACCATCTGGTGCGCACTTCGGAGTACATTTTAAAGATGCATTAAAAGTAAAATGTAGTTTAAATTAGGTAGGATGCTTAAATTTTACTCTCTTAACTTTGTCACTATATATGGTGACATTGATCTGTTGTTTTATATATGGGAAGTTTGATGAGTCCAGTCCTTCCACACACAATCAGTGTGTGCATGAGTGTATGCAGAGCCCTCTAAGGCAAGGACAAGAATCTCTGGCCAACAAGTTCAGCTGAAGAATATTATTTTTTTAAATAAAAACTCCTAGGCTATATCCTAAAGACAGTGAGGGAATTAGTTCCATATTTTCTGTTTCATGTACCTATGGTATTACACAAACAGATCAAGAATTCAGAATGCTACCATAAGGTATTGAAAGTAGGTTTAATCAAAATTTACAAGTGAGCCGGGCGTGGTGGCCCACACTTGTAATCCCAGTACTTGGGAGGCTGAGACAGGAGGATCGCAGGTTCACGGCCAGCCTCAGCTACGTAGTGAGGCCCTCTGCAACTTAGTGAGACCCTGTTTCAAAATAAAGAATAAAAAATAGGACTGAGGGTGTAGCTTGGAGGAAAAACACCCCTGGGTTCAATCCCCGGTACTGCAAAAAAAAAAAAAAAAAACTTACAAGTGTGTATTTAGAAAGACTTTTATGTTGATATGTATACTTTGCAAAGTTCTCTGGGAACTTAGGGGATTTGTTTTTTTAATCAGAAGAAATGGCATTTATCAAAATATTTTATCTCCTAAAGTAAGAAAGTTAACTAAGTTATTATTTTACCATTTTTGAAACATTTCTTTCCTTGATTAGTGTTTCATTGAACCGGAGAAACAGGCTTCTTGGTTGAACACTTTCAATCACTATGGAGTCTTTTAGTGCTGAATTGTCTGTGCTGCATTTCACATTCTATGGTGCTGTGTTGTGTTAGGCAGGGGAATGCCCTGTTTGACTTCCAGCTATTTTAATCAGGGAAAAAGGCAATTTAAAATGATTTCAGTTACTTCAAGAGGCCAAAGAACAGGAACCATTTCTCAACAATTTATTTTCAGGACAAATGATTTTTTCTTCAAGTGTTTATTACTTTTGATAGTCTGATAGTTGGAGTTCATTTCCTTTTAATTAATGATGAATAGGGTCAGAATTTAGGTCAATTTGTTCAGTTTAGTTTGATTTTGACACTTCTTGTGATTTTTCTCAACCAATTTACAGTATACTTTTTTATATTTACCAATGAGGTTTTCTGAGTAAAATTAATATGAGCTGTTACTCATTGATTTATGGGTGTTTTGGAACTGTGAATATGATTAGCAGTCTCAGATTGGAATCTTTATAGCACTACATTTGATCTTTTAAACTCTTATATAACTAAATTTAATTAATCATTTTCTTATTATAGATATTTTCTTATAAAGTATTTATATATTTTAATAAAATATTCTCATAAAATATTCCTAAAAATAATTGTTACCTTTTAAAAAAATGAAATGATAGTGAATAGTGATTGAGTTTTTTATTTATTTATTTATTTATTTTGCAGTACCAGGGATTGAACGCAGGGGCGTTCTACCTCCGCGCTACGCCCCCGGCCCTATATTTTATACTTTATTTTGAAACCAGGTCTCACAAAGTTGCGGAGGGCCTTACTAAGGAGAGAGAGAGAGAGAGACAGGGAGAGAGAGAGTGAGAGAGCTGAGGCTGGCCGCGAACCCGGATCCTCCGGTCTCTGCCTCCCCACGTACTGGGATTACAAGCGTGCGCCACCATGCCCGGCTAGTGATTGAGTTATTTATAAGTTATATCTTTATTAATTAATAAGTGACTAATTTTTCTTACTTCCAGAATATTACCTAAAATTCAATCTAGGTTGAATAGTTATCATGGCAGTCATGGTGGCATGTTATAAAAATAGAAAATCTTGTTACTTGAAGAAATGCAATTGCTTAATTTATTAATAATAATTCTTTACTGGCTTCAGAATAACTTTTAATTTTTTTAAACTTTAAATATGCAAATGTATTGTGTAGAAAAATATGTAAGATTTTAGTTTGGGGTTTGTTTTACTAAAAGATAGAGGTGAGCTGGGCGTGGTGGCACACACTTGTAACCAGTACTTTGGGAGGCGGAGATCGGAGGATCCGGCTTCACGGCCAGCCTCAGCGCTCTCTCTCTCTCTCTCTCTCTCTCTATCTCTCTCTCTCTCTCCCTGTCTCTCTCTCTCTCTCTCTACCTAGTGAGGCCCTCCGCAACTTCATGAGACCCAGTTTCAAAATAAAGTATAAAAAAATAGGGCCGGGGCTGTAGCGCAGAGGTAGAACGCCCCTGGGTTCAATCCCCGGTACCGCAAAAAAAAAAAAAAAGATAGAGTTGAACACTATAGCTCTTAAACTGTACACTTCTCTTCCTATATTTTAAGTCTGGCAGTGTAGCTCAGTGGTAGAGCACTCACCTAGCAAGTGTGAGCCCCTGGGTTTGTACCCAGCACCAAAAAAACCTCCTATATATTTGTTTGTTTGTTTTTATAAAGTGCTTTTATTGGTGCATTATAGTCTCACATCATAATGTAAATCATGTTGACAGTGACATACATGCACTCAGCATTTGGTGCCCTCCCCCCACATCCCCATTTCCTCCCTTCCCAATACAGAGTACTGAGACTGACATTGGTATATTTACATATGTACACATAGTCGATGGTAGTATTTCCATTAGTGAACCTCAGTCTTCCCTCTCCCCTTCCCTTAGATCACCTCCCTGGCTCCACTGAGGTTTCTCCTCCATTGTCTGGAGTCCCTCTCGTATCCCAATTACTCTCTAGCTTGTGCATATTAGAGAAAACATATGACCCTTCACTTTCTGTGACTGGATAATCTCACTTAACATAATGTTCTCCAGGTCCTTCTATTTTCTTGCAAATGAAATAATTTTGTTCTTCTTTATTGCTGAGTAGAATTCCATTTGTGTATTTCCCATAATTTTGTAATCCATTCATCTGTTGATGGACACCTAGGTTGGTTCCATAATTTGACTATTATGAATTGTGCTGCTATGAACATGAGTATGCATATATTACTGTAGTTCTCTGATTTCTGCCCCTTTGGAAAGATACCAAGGAGTGGTATACCCGGATTATATGATGGATCCATTCCCAGCTTCCTGAGGAATCTCCACACTGATCTCCATAGCAGCTGAACTAGTTGCAATCCCACCAACAGTATATAGTAGTTCCTATTTCCCCACATCTTCACCAACATTTATTGTGTTTTGTCTTCTTGATGATTGCCATTCTGATTGGTGTTAGATGGAATCTCAGTGTAGTTTTGATTTGCATTCCTGATTGCTAATGATGTTGAACATTTTTTCATGTGTCTATTGGCCATTTGTACTCTTCATTTTTGAAGTGTCTATTCAATTCAGTTGCCCATTTCTTAATTGGGTTATTTGTTTTTTTAGTGTAAAGTCTTTTAAGTTCTTTGCATATTCTAGATATTAGTCCTCTATCAGAGGGATAGCTGGCAAAGATCTCCCATTCCGTAGGCTTTCTCTTTAGACTCTTGATGGTTTCCTTTGATGTGCAGAAACTTTTCAGTTTAATGTCATCCCACTTATTAATTCTTGTTTTAACTTCCTGAGCTTTGGGGGTCTTGTTGAGGAAGTTTCTACCTGTGCCTATATATTGGAGTGTTGAACCTATGCCCTCTTCTAGTAGCTTCACAGTCTCTGGTCTAACTTCCAGGTCTTTGATCCATCTTGAATTGACTCCTGTGTAGGGAGAGAGGTAAGGATTTAGTTCCATTTTTCTACAAATGGATAACCAGTTTTCCCAACACCATTTGTTGAAAAGGCTGTCTTTTCTCCAACGTATGTGTCTGGCACCTTTGTTGAAAATCAATTGGCTATAAGTATGTGGATTTGTTTCTGTACCTTCTATTCTGTTCCATTGGTCCATGTGTCTGTTTTTGTGCCAATACCATGCTGGTTTTATTACTATAGCTCTGTAGTATAATTTGAAGTCGAGAATTTTGATGCCTCCTCCATGGTACTTATTGCTGGGAATTGCTTTTGGCTATTCTTGGTCTTTTGTTTCTCCATATGAAATTTATGACTGATTTTTCTAGGTCTGTGAAGAATGACATTGGTATTTTGATAGGGATTGCAGTGACTCTGTGGTTCACTTTTGGTAGAATGGCCCTTTTGATAATATTAATTCTGCCTATCCAAGAGTAAGGGAGATCTTTCCATCTTCTATGATCTTCTTCAATTTCTTTCTTTAGTGTTTTATAATTCTCATTGTAGAGGTCTTTTACATCCTTGGTCAGGTCTATTCCTAGGTATTTTATTGGTTTTGAGATTATTCTGAATGGAATATGTTACAAACTTTGTCAGTCTGTAGCTTAAAATATTGCTGTGGACCCTCTCAGCCATATAACTCTAGGTAAGTTTTATTGCAAGTCTCACTTTCTAGTCCTCTGGTTTGCTTCCTTACATGCCAGTTCCCCCACTTTACATCCTAGTTATATCAAAATTGCTTATAGTTTTCTATATAGGCTCTGCACTTCCTCCCTCTTTCTATTTGCTTGGGCTGTTCTCTTTGCATAGTGTGAACACCACCTCCCAAATGAATCTAGCCTGGAAAAGTCACATCTGTCCTTGAAACTCACTCCTCAGTTTACCTCTTCCAAGAAGCTATCTGGGGGGGGGCATTCCACTTGCCTATGCCAAGGACATCTTCTCTCTCTACCTTCAGTTCCTCTGTTATTGCACCAACCACATTGTAATGATTATTTTTAATTTCAAGCTTCTTTACCAGACTGTGAGCTGAAACCATTTGGAGATGGAGAGATGGAGGGCTACAGGGAGGTTTGGAAGGATTTCTTAGGTTTTATCATAGAAGTCTTTGTTTCTACTAAGACAGTAAAAAATAACTGAGTAAGCTAAAAGCAAAAGTAAAATATAAAATGATACTAAACAAACTTAAAATATTTGGTGAGGAAAGTTTTACAAAGGCAAAAAGGAGATGCTTTCAGGTTTTTTTTTCCAGAAATTCCACATTCTACTCTTTTCTTTCAACGCCTTTGAGCCAAGCAGATATTCCTGTAATAGATTTACAATCTTGAATACATTGCAAAATCAGTCTTTTAAAAACTGCCATAGCTAGTTCTTGTAGTTAATCAAAATAAACAAAAATAATAATAAATTATTAGTAGTTGCATGCTATAGTTGAGCATTCATATATAGGTGTTTTTCACAAGAAGGAAATGCAATCACTGTTTCTTCATATAAATTAACAATTATAAATCATAATATAACAAAAATGTTTAGTTAAATTTATAAAATTTATATGAAAAATGTTTAAGGGCATGATCTTCATGTTACCTGAAATGGATTTATAAATTAATTCATATAAATTTTAACTTTTAAAAAACACAAGGCATTGCCTTTGTTTCTTTTTAAAAAGTACTGCTTTTTAAATTTTTGAATATTTATTAAAAATAATTTTATTAGAGGCCGGGCGTGGTGGACCACGCTTGTAATCCCAGTACTTTGGGAGGCGGAGACCGGAGGATCTGGGTTCGTTGCCAGCCTCAGCTCTCTCTCTCTCTCTCTCTCTCTCTCTCTCTCTCCCCACTTAGTGAGGCCCTCCACAACTTTGTGAGACCCGGTTTCAAAATAAAGTATAAAAAATAGGGCCGGAGGTGTAGCGCAGAGGTAGAACGCCCCTGGGTTCAATCCCTGGTACCACAAAAAAATAAATAATAATAATTTTATTAGAAATAATTTACCCTGCTTTCTTCTTTCTCAGAAAACTTGCTCATTTCAGCTGGAAGTCGTGGCACACACTTGTAATCCCAGTACTTGGGAGGCTGAGACAGGAGAATCCAGGTTCTCAGCCAGCCTCAGCTACTTAGTGAGGCCCGCCACAACTTAGTGAAATCCTGTTTCAAAATAAAGAATAAAAAAAAACAAAAATAGGCCTGGGGGTATAGCTCAGCGGTAGAATGCCCCTGGGTTCAAACCCTAGTACCACAAAAAAAAAAAAAAAGAAAACTTGCTCATTTCAATCTACCATTCATGAAGCCCTCTTATTTAGTCTGTTTTTGAGGATTATTTTACTCAGCTAAATATATCCCAGTCTTTGCAGTGCTAGATAGTATACTCTCCACATCCTTCAGCCAATCATTTCCTATAATTTCACCTTCTTTAAAAGTAAACTAATAACAAAATTTATATGTTATTTTGGGGATGACAGTTCCAAGCACTCATATCAATTACTGTCTGAATAATTTGAGGGAAATGTCTAACAGATGTGGGCCTAAAAAAAATGTTAATATTATTAGTAACTACTTATTCACAGTATCACTATGTAAACTGAATATAAAAAAATGAGAGAACTTTATTTTACTAGTCAGTCACTTGGGGAGCTGATAGCTATTTTTTATTAGAGAGTGGAGACAGGATACGGTAGCTTTTAACAGCTGTCTACTGGGACACAGTAGCTTTTAACAACAGTCGACTGGGAAGACTGGAATTTGGTAGCAGGTTTTCAAAGGAGGTAGAGAGCTGTATCAATAAGTCCAAGAACAAACTTCCTATATTTTGTCTTTTAAGATAGAATGCTAAAATCTCTACTTAATAATTTCAACTTTAGCATCAATTGATTTTTGTGTTTACCAAGAACAGGGACAGTCCTGAATGCCTTATTTACCAGGAAACACAAGGCCAGTGCCACCATGTTTGATCAAGGAGGTTATGCCCAGCCTTGTTTCAGGGAACACTGTTCACATAAACCAGTTTGTAAATGCTACCATCTGTAGTTATCAATGTGGCATTCCTGCCAAAGGGATGAAGAGTAGTATATTACTTGGACTTTGACTCAGAAGCATTTGGGTTTACAGGAACCAGGTGCTAAGAAGCAATTTCCATTATAGAAAGGAAGCACTGTTAATGACTAACACCTATTGAGGGCTTAGGATATGCCGGGTACTATATTAGCTCATTTAATTTTTGCAAGAACCTTGTGACTTAAAACTCTCTGTCCCTGACCCATATTATTGTGTCTGGAAGGCAGAAGTGATTCCTGAAGATGCAGCCTGCATCTTGCAACCCTGAGACAAAAAGGATGAAAAAAATTATTAAAATGACACAGTAGAAATTCAGAAAGAACCCAAGTTCCTAAAATTATTACAGAGATGGAAAATCTATGCCTATCTTGGATTTTTTGTTACATTAAAAAATCCCTTTCTGTTTCCTCATTGTAAGTAAAATTTTATGTTACTGACAGCTGAAATCAGTAAGTAAAAATGAAGTAAATTAGGAAGAAAAAATACAATAAAAAAGGAATTAAACAGAAAGTAGGATTAATTCCAAATCACCTCTAAATCATATGCATGGATTTAAATCATCTAGCAAAGGACAAAAGTAGGGCTGGAGGTGTAGCTCAGTGGTAGATAGAGTACTTGCCTAGCACATACAAGGTCCTGGGCTTAATCCCCAATACTGCAAAAAAATTAATCCAAACAGATTACAGATTAAATATATCTAGCTACATAGTCTTTAAACAAAATCTACCTAAAATAAAATCATAGAAAAGCTATAAAATAGGATGAAAAGATACATATGATGCAATTATTATTCAAAATAAAGCTGATGAGCCAGGCATGGTGGCGCACACCTGTAATTCCAGTACTTGAGAGGCTGAGACAGGAGGATCACAGGACAGCTTCAGCAAGTAGCAAGACTCTCAGCAACCTAGTGAGGCCCTGTTTCAAAACAAAAACACAAAAAGGGTTGGGGGTATAGCTCAGAGGTAGAATGCCCCAGGGTTCAATCCTCAGTATCACAATAAAAAATAAATAAATAAATAAATAAAGCAAGCAAGCTGGTGAAATGATATCAAAGCCAGATAAAATAGAAAAATCAAGGCAAGCCGGGCATGGTGGCCCACACCTATAATCCTAGTACTTGGGAAGCTGAGACAGGAGGATAACAGGTTCAAGGATAGCCTCAGCAAGTAGTGAGATTCTCATCAACCTAGCTAGACCCCGTTTCAAAATAAAAATAAAATAGGGCTGGGGGTGTAGCTTGGAGGTAGAATGCCCCTGGGTTCAATCCTCAGTACCACCAAATAATAAAAAAGAAGAAAAAAATCAAGGCAAGAAATAATAGCCTTCTGTGTTGCCTGTAATAACCACTTCAAAACATGATTAAAAATAGAAATAATAAACCTTTTTTTATCTTTTTTTTGGCCGTACTGGGAATTGCACCCAGGAACATACTACCTCCGGGCTAAACCCCCAGCTCTATTTTTTATTCTTTATTTTGAATCAGGGTCTCACTAAGTTGCGGAGGCCTCACGAAGTAGCTGAGGCGGACCGCGAACCCGGATCCTCCTGTCTCAGCCTCCCAAGTACTGATATTACAAGCGTGGGCCACCATGCTCGGCTAAAACCTTTTTAACCATAGCCACTTAATGTCTAAGATTCCAGGAAATAAGTCTAACCAAAAAAACAAAAGATTTATAAGAAAATTGCAAAAAACTGTTACAGAAGACATGAACTAACAGATATATAGAATATGTCATAAAAATTAATATCATAAAAATTTCTGTTGTTCCCAATTTAATTTGTGAATATAATGAAAGTTTAATTAAATAACAAAAATTTGTTGTTGAAATAGTTTTCATGGCTGGTCCTAAAATTCATATAAAAGAACAGAAGGCTAAACATTTTTTAAGAAAAATGATAAAATACAGCTCCTCCTAGTTTTCCAGGTTAAATTACAAGATCATAGTACAGAAAGTACTATGATCTAGTACAAGTATAATGATACAAAACAGAAGGCTCAAAAGGTAAATTCATGGATATGGAAACTTTATAACAAAAGTCACATTTCAGATAAAGTTACAGGGAAAATCAGTTGCCTACATGGAATAAAAATTACTACTATCTCACATTGTAAAAAGCAAAGAATAAATGATATAGAAAATGTATGCATCGAAAATACAAAGAACACACTGAAACTTCCAAAAGGAGATTGATAATATTGACTTGGATGAATAATAATGGATTTTTAAAAAATTTTTGATACTGAGGATTGAACCGAGGGGCATTCTACTTCCAAGGTACATCCCTCATCCCTTTTTTATTTTTTATTTTGAAACAGGGTTTTGCTAAGTTGTTGAGGGTCTCATTCAGTTGCTGAGGCTGGCCTCAAACCCGTAATCCTTCTGTCTTGGCCTCCCAAGTACTGGGAAAACAGGCGTGCACCACCATGCCAGAAATAATAATGGAATTTTAAAACTCAAAACCGGAATCATAATGTAAAAGCCAAATAAATTTGACTACATTACAATTATAACAAAACTCTCTTCAACAAATAGCACCATAAACAAAATAAAGCAATATGAAGACTGAGAGCAGATATTTGCTATGCATAAAAGGAAATGGATCAAAAACCAATGTGTGTGTATGTGTATATGTCCATGTGATTTTTCTAAATATAATTTTTAAAACACCAGAATTCATAAGAATGTGGCAAAATAGAATTATATGTTACTAGTAGAAGAACAGTGAATGAGAATATTTTTGAGAAAAATTGGTGAAAAACAAAAATTTTAAAAAGTGTATGTTCTTTGAGCCAATGTTCCCAGTATATAATAAATATTCTAATATAGACTACCTAAACTTATTCTACTCATGCATTAGGAGTTACATATAAAATGTTCATTACAGCTTTGTTTATAGTAGTGAAGAATTAAAAAACTATATTCAACAACAAATTGACAAATAAATCATTTTTTATATTCATTAATGTTGCAATAATGAAATCCTACATAGATGAAGAAAGATCATTTGATTTATACTAAATATTTGTTTTTGATGACAAATTTTAGTAAATTAGAAAAATAAGGCACTTTCTATGTTTTTTTTTTTTTTTGCGGTACCGGGGATTGAACCCAGGGGCGTTCTACCTCCACGCTACACCCCCGGCCCTATTTTTCATACTTTATTTTGAAACCGGGTCTCACGAAGTTGCGGAGGGCCTCACTAAGTAGAGAGGGAGAGAGAGACAGGGAGAGAGAGAGGGAGAGAGAGAGAGACAGGGAGAGAGAGAGAGAGAGAGAGAGAGAGCTGAGGCTGGCCGCAAACCCGGATCCTCCAGTCTCCGCCTCCCAAAGTACTGGGATTACAAGCGTGCGCCACCGCGCCCGGCTCTCTTCTATTTTTTTAACTCATTTTACTTATTATAATGGGATTTTGGTTCATGCCTTTGGTTCAGAAAGGATGCTCACTACAACTACTAATTTTTTTGTTTTGTTTTGCGGTACTAGAGATTGAACCCAGGGGTCTTCTACCTCCAAGCTTCTTTATTTTGAAACAGGGTCTCACTAAGTTACAGATGGCCTCACTAAGTTGCTGAGGCTGGCTGCAAACCTGTCTCAGCCTCCCAAGTGCTGGGATTACAAGTGTGTGCCACCACGCCCGGCTAACTACTAATATTTATCATGATATTGGTCTTGGTTAATGTATAAGTGAATAAAATGAAATAAGATGTCTAAAGATCAAAAGGGAAAAATAAAACAAATTATTTGCTAGCAATGTGAATATCTACATAGAAAAACTGAGAAAATCAATAGATAAACATTATAACTAATAACAACTTCTCTAGGTTACCAATAAGTAACCATATGTAAAAAGAGAAAAGCAGCAAAAATAATATTTATACTATCATAACTAAAATGTATTTTTTTCAACAAAGAGTGCTGGAACAACTGGATACGCACATGCAAAAAGTAAATCTAGACAAGACTTTATCCTTCACAAAATTAACTTAAATAGATCACAGACCTAAGTGTAAAATACAAAACTAAAAACTAGAAAACCTTGGTTTTGTCGAGGACTTTTTAAATATTGACATCAAAGGCACAAGGTAGGTTTATCAGTTGTAACACATGTACCGCACTGGTGGGATGTATTGATAATGGGGGAGGCTATACACGTGTGGGAGTGGGGAGAGTAAGGGAAATCTCTGTACATTCCTCTCAATTTACTATGAACCTAAAATGCTCTAAAAAAATCTTCAAAACAGTTTTTAAAGTATCTTGAAGGTAACTTATAAAATAACCAAGATACTTTCAGAAAAACAAAAGCAACTTTGAGACTCCATTAAAAGGCATTCATTAAAAAAAGAGATCTGAATAAATGCACTGATTCCTTGCTCCTTAATGGGACAACTAGATATAAATCTAATAAATTCTAAATACATTAGCAGCTCAATATATTGAAGGAACTCAAGATATTTATTTAACATTCATATAAAATAATAGAGAACCTCCAGTATCCAAGTCCACTAGGGAAGTGTAGATCAGAGAAGGCTTTGGTATATCTTGGCATTGCTCACTTTCTTTTCATTTTTTTTAGAATTTTATTGGTGCAATATACATTGTAGTGAGATTCTAAGTGATTCACTCATATATGCACAAAACATCTTTTGGTGTGTTTCCCTCCACACTGCACCATGCTACACCCCTCTCCCTCCCTGCACATGCTAGTGCAACTGGCCGTGATATCTTCATATGTGACCATAACATTATTTGGTATGTTTTCTTCCTCAAGCCTACTTTATGCCCTTCCCTCCTCATTCCCTGATACTTTTCCATTATTCTATTGGTATCTCTCATCATTTTCACGAAGTCCCTTTTCTTTTCTATTTTCTAAGTCTGCCACTAGCGTCAACACACACCCTGTTACACTAGCATAAACCCTAACCCAAGAACCCCAGTCCTAAACCTAATGTTTACTAGGAACCTATTCCAAAATTAAGCTAACCTCTAACTCTAAAGGTAACCATAGCCATAACCCTAAATCTAGCAATAAACCTAGTCCTGGCCTTGGCCTTAACCTGAATAGCCATAATGCTAAACTCTAGTCACAGGCCTAAAACTAACCATAACTTTTTCCATTTCTAAACCTATTCCTAACTCTAACCCTAACTCTAGCTTTAACTTAAACCACTAGCAATAAACCTAGGCCTGGCCCTGGTCCTAACACGAACCCTAACTTTTACACTAAATATGACCCTTGACGTTCTGAGATTGGCTGATCTCATCTGGCATCATGTTTTTTTAGTTTTGCCCATTTTTCTGCAAATGACACAATTTTGTTCTTTTTAATGGTTGACTAAAACTCCATTTGGTGTATATACCACGTTTTTTTATCCATTTACCTGTTGGTAAACACCTAGATTGGTTCCATAATTTGGCTATTTTGAATTGTGCTGCTATAAACATGGATATCCATGTATCACTATAGTGTTCTAATTTTAATTTCTTTGGAAAGGTGTAGAGGAGGCTCACTGATTATTTATATTTCTCTGTTTCCCAGATTCCTTGTCTTTCTTGTAAGACAGTGATACCTTTGACTAGTGCTAGCCAATGTTGCATGCAGCCTCTGTCCTGAGAATTTATTGCTGGTGTGAGATGTGCAGAGCTCTCTCTTCCTTCAGGCATGGCAGTCAATAAAGGAAAAGATAATGGCTGCTCCATCAGCCTGAGATTCTGTGACTAGAAAGAGCAGAGATCCTGCCAACTTTCAGTGGAATGGTACTTGTGCAAGGTATAAAAAACAATACCATAGTATACAAAGCTCAGAGATAGATCCAGGAATATATGGGAACTAAAAGTGACATTGTAAATCAAAAAAGACTGTCTCGTAAATGGAATTGGGAGAATGTCTCCCTATAAGGAGAAAAAAATCCTAGATCTTTATCTAATCTCATTTGCAATAGTGAATGTCACATAATATCCTAGTATTCATCATTGGACATGTTCACGAAGGTAATTAAAAAGAACTTGATGAAATGACCATTTACAAAGTGAAGAAAGTTGAGGGTAACAGCATGGGATGGTGAAGCACACAGGAAATTCCATGGCCACATCTTGGTCAAATGAAGCACAAGGAGGGGGGGGCTGTTATCAGTACCCAGAAAAAGCTAGAGCCATGGCAATAGAGACACCATAAAGGAGCAGAAGCCTATGTAGAAAGGCACAGCCACTGTTAAACAAGACCTCCACAGAGAGGATTGGGTGAGAGAAGGAAATAAATACCCCAGCCTCCCTGCTCCTACCCTCAAGTCTCCTGCTGGTGCTTATCACTGAAACCCCAAAAGTCAGAAGGTAAGGAAACCCACTCAGTGATGCGCATGATGTTCTTCTTACTGAAGCAAAGCAAGGTGAGACTCATGAAAAGAGGAATTGGAGAGACAAAACAAAACAAAAAAAAGACTAGCACACATGAATTAAGAATAAAAACTTGAAGTGAAATTATAGTTTGCTCTTTTATCTAGTATGGCAGCCAAGGGAAGTGCAAAAAAATGGTAGCTGGAAAAAATAATATTAAAAAAGAGTTTTATAGAACAAAACAGCAAAATATTCCTATGTGTTGCATCTAGTAGAAAGTAGAAAACCACAGATTCAGTTAAAACTGCAAAGAGGATCAAAATTATTGTGTTTTAAGAGGAGGAGAAATGATCTAAGGAACAAAAGCAAAGAAATGATATAAATAACCCCTTGAGCCAATGCAAACATCTGGCCCCGCCATCTGTTCACCCTTATTCAGGAAGCATGGCAGGTACACTCAGAGGTTACCTGGCTGCCCAGGCTCCATCTGCTCCGGGGAGGAGAGGGAAGTCCTTCTGCAGTTATTGGTAGCTTCACTCTTACAGAGACAGTTTTTCTCACAGGAGTTCCTGGTTTCCCTAAATTATACTATTATCAGATTTTATTTTCTAAGTCCATCCTATGATTATTCTACCATCCCTCTATATTAAGAGAATATAAGTAAACTCAGGAAGCCAGCCGTATGTTCCTAAGATTCACACTTCTCTAAAAGAGGATTTTGCTAACATATTAGTCTATTTTACCAGCTCTCCTACCTCACTCCTGGGCTTTGTCTTCTTAAGGCTCTGGGGAGTTATTTCATAACTCTAAGCAGTTTAAAGAGTTTAAAGGTAGTGTCTATTTAAGTTTTCAGTTTTTCTTCTTGTTAAAATTATCTGTTGTTGTTGTCTCATACAAGATAATAGGAGGCTTTCAATTAATTTTTTTTTTACTTACAAAGAAGTCTGGTTATTTTTAGTCACAATAAAATGAATGCTAAAAAGCATGTACCAAAAGGACAAAAAATATGTCAAAAGCATGGAAGGAGATCAATCAGAAAAATCTATTTTTCCTCCTAAAATTGTGTTCTTTCTGGCTTTATCTCAGAAAGAAAGGATTGCTTTATATAACAGAATACAGAGAGAATGTGCAGGCTTGTCCTATTTTCACAGAACTCTTAAATCTTATCAGGGCAGAACGCCTGCCTTATTGTATGATCTATCTCCTTGAATCTGGGTTATTTCAAATAAAGGTCTTAATGAAAGCTTACAGAACTCATCTCACTTGGAAAAAAAAGTTTTAATGAAAATATAACAAAATGCCTCTATTCTCAGCCCCAACTCAACCCCAAGACATGGAAATTTACTCGGATGCCCCTCTATAGCTTTGAGGAATAGAGCCTCTGATGCATATGTAAATGAAAATGAAATTAATATGTTGACATATATGCATTTGTTTTCTATAGGTTTGTAAAGAATCCCAAAATACCTCTCCATGGCCTTAGTGTAGATGAGTGGGAAAAGTCTGAGCTTTTGAGTGAAACCTGATAAATCACTTTCATCAGATTCGGGTGGAAATGACATCTACCTTATAGTTTTGCCATAAAGATTAGAGAAAGTACACAAAGGCACTCATTAAACATCTAATATAAGCCAGGTGTGATGGTACGCACCTGTAATCCCAGTACTTGGGTGGCTGAGACAGGAGGATTATAGGTTCAAGGCCAGCCTCAGCAGCTTAGCCAGGCCCTCAGCAACTTAGCGAGACCCTGTTTCAAAATAAAAAAATAAAATAGGGCTGGATGTGTAGCTCAGAGGTAGCATGCCCCTAGGTTCAATATCCAGTAACACACACACACACACACACACACACACACAAGTCTAACATATACTAGTTATTTTTCTATGGCCTAAAAAGACAAGGATAAATAAGGCTCAGTCCTTACACTACAAAGGCTATGAACTAATACATAAAATGCCTAGGACCCAAGAGTTGTTCAATAAATTGAATACATCATAATTGCCATTCAAGTCAATGTTGCTCCCCATGTGGAACAAAGAAATACCCTTTCATAAATTAATGGTTTGGAAAGGAAATGTGTCCGCATTTATTTTCTGACTTGATTATACCTAGTCTTTTCACGATAATTTCTCCACAAATCCTAAGCCCCCCTCCAATGCATATACAGACATGGATGATGACCTCCCCCAGATCCCCTCCCCAGCACTTGCATATACAAGAGCACACACATGAACTTGGCACAAAATTACTACCAAATAATAGACTACCACAATTTTGCCAAAAACCCTGGGCCATCTTGCTGGAAAGATTTAATTTAATTGTATGACTTTGCCAATTTAGTCAATCTAAAATGTACAGCATTCTTTCTTAAAAGAGAAGGCAGTAATATCTCTTCCATATAGTTGAATAAATAATGAAATAATATGACAGAAGTTTACATATGTTATTTTTAAATGATTTAATTGGTATCAATTACTCATAAAATTATTATTTACTTGGTTACACATGAGTGTATACTATACAAAAGCAGAAAACTAAATTTCTTAATATATTTTAGGGATGAAGACCTTTTTTTATTTACTTGAAACCAGATCCAGTGAGTTTTACCCTAAATAAATTATTTTTCAGATCCTTAGCACTTTATAAATCCTACCTTAATAATTCTCTAAGTCTTTTTTCAAGGTATATGTTAGTTGAAAGTGCTGGACCCAAACATTTATGTTCATGTCCTAGACACACAGGTAGAAAGAGAGCTGGATAATGGAGCTTGTTGCATAATGTCATTTTCATTGTATAAACAAACTGATTTATCAAGCACCAACCTCATGAGATCATACATAAGGGCATTTGGAATAGAATATTATACATTGTTGAATTCAATTAGTTCCATTCTGCTTCCCTCTTTCAAACATAAAATAACTAAAATAAACCTTAAAAAAGTATAGTTCTGCATTCCTTCTGTTTTGTCTTACACATAAACTATTCTTTACAGGTAAGAAACTGTCCAGAAAACGTGTTTCTGAGATTTTTTTTTTTGAGGTACCGGGGATTGAACGCAGGGGCGTTCTACCTCCGCGCTACATCCCCGGCCCCATTTTTTATACTTTATTTTGAAACCGGGTCTCACGAAGTTGTGGAGGGCCTCACTAGGTAGAGAGAGAGAGAGAGACAAGGAGAGAGAGGACGAGAGAGCTGAGGTTGGCCGCGAACCCGGATCCTCCAGTCTCCGCCTCCCAAAGTACTGGGATTACAAGCGTGTGCCACCACACCCGGCTTATTTCTGAGATTTAAATTTAAAAACATGTCAGTGGCTTTAATATAGCCTCCAGATATTGATGAAACCAGGAGATAAAATTTTATACAAATAAGATAACCAGATTTGTTTTTAAAAACCCAGTAATTTTTCTTGCTATTTAAGATATGGTATACAGAAAAGGTAAGTGCTAATTATAGGTAATTGTTGAGTTCCACAGTGTATAGACCTTTGAACTTTTGAAAAAGAGAGATATTATTTCACCAAAAAATAAAATTATTATAGACTCCAGGATATTGTTACTACACTAGATTGAAAATTAAAGAGAAAAATTGGTGAATAGAACAAATTATGGAGAGTTTATATCCTCTCTCTTACCTGTCCAGCAATGTGGAAAAATTACTTCTGTTTCTTTTCTTTTATATAAATTTAAATTTAAAATATCTTGACATGAATATTCTAAGACGTGATATTCTTGCTTTTATTTTGTTTATTCCAAGTAGATGAGCAATTGGCCTAATGATATTTGCTAGGTGTAAATTGTCAGTTAGTTCTAGAACTGCTTTTCCATTGCATCAAGAATACTGGGGGGAAAAGGATAAGAGATGGTAGATTTGTTATTTAGCTTCATTTCCCAATTCCATATTTTAACCATATAACAAAACATCATATTTTACCCCCACAGAAATGTTCAATTATTTTTGTCAAGTAAAAATAAGACCTAAAAATTTTAAAGACTGTTGAGAAATAAAAAGAATTAATGATTGTTGCCTAATTACCATTTCAGGCATTGTGCTAACAATTTACCTTGATAATCTTGGCATTTGAAAAAGAAAAAATCATCACATATGTATGAAACAAATAGAGAAGAAATAATAAAAGGGAGGAAAATGAAATTATACATAAGGAAAACACAACACTACTTTTGCTATTGACAGGTATTAGAACATTATTTTAAAATTTTCATAATGACAGTGTTTAGTAAACAGACAAAATTATTTAGAGCAGAAGATAATTATTTAGTGGAGGACCAGAAGTAAACTATTTTTATTTTATTTGGAAAATGTCCAAAAATATTATTATTTTCCTATAAAGCTAAAAGATATTATAAATAATCTTATATGTTTTCACTTTGCATATGAGTAAATATAGACTGAAGAAATTTAATGACTTGTCTGCCTTCTCATAGGGCTAGACGCCAGAATTCTTGTGTTTTTTTAATTTTTTATTTTTAAGTCCATTTTAATTCTATATTAGACTCTTCTTAGCATTGGGATGAGCAGTGGGAGTTAGGTGATAAATTATGAAGTGAAAGACTGTCAGGGCTAAATATGCATCTTATATAACACCAATTCAGACTTAATTAGCTAGCACCAGTGACCTGCCTCTTTGGTTTATAGTATATATTAATGGAAATTTGCAAGTGCAAAGAAATACAAGGGTTGATCAGAATTTTATTCATGCACCACTTTTTTCTTATACCAACTTTCTTTTTATGAAGTACTATTATTTCTTTTCCACATTTTACTCACTTTTGGTTAATTAAACACTTCCTCTAAATTGACCTTTACCTAAAATGGTCTTGCATTGGAACAAATTGCTGAGGTTGCAATAGAATTCTTAGAATTCTGAGAGATAGTAAAACTTGATATACACAATGTCAATTGTAACAGATCCAATAATGTAATAAAAGAGAAGCATTTTCTTAATCAGCATTCACTTCTTTTAAATTACTTTGCATGTTTAATGAATCTGATATAGGATCTCACATCAGTATTCAGAATTTGTATTGCTGTGTTTTCTGTTTAACTGAATAAATGACCTAATATGTACTTGTAAACAATAACTTCTGGAAGACATCTTTTGCTATTTAAGCAACGTGAAGAGTTTCTGACTGTGTCTCCTCTGCCTTCCAAGGTCCAGTGTGTGGCTAAAATAAAGCAGCAAAATAGTTTCTGAAAACGCTTTTGTTCTGATACTGTTATAAAAATCTGTATAAATTAATATTCCCATAAGTGAGTCAATGTTTTAACAATCTCTCATTCATAGAAAATATAAAAGAGGCCGGGGTGGTGGCGCACACTTGTAATCCCAGTACTTTGGGAGGCGGAGACTGGAGGATCTGGGTTCACGGCCAGCTTCAGCTCTCTCCCTCTCTCTCTCCCTGTCTCTCTCTCTCTCTCTCTCTCTCTCTCTCTCTCTTTCTCTCTCTCTCT
>PVJS01039123.1:0-19061 GCA_004027185.1 Glis glis
GAGAGAGAGAGAGAGAGAGAGAGAGAGAGAGAGAGGGAGAGGGAGAGGGAGAGAGAGAGAGAGAGCGTGCGCGAGCTGAGGCTGGCCGCGAACCCGGATCCTCTGGTCTCCACTTCCCAAAGTACTGGGATTACAAGCGTGTGCCACCACGCCCCCGGCTAATTTTATTTATTTATGTTTCATTGTTCATATTTAAAGGGTACAGTGTTGTAATTCAATACGTATACACAATGTATAATGATCGAGTTAGGGTAATTAATATTTCCTTTTCCTTAAACGTTTATCGCTTCTTTGTGTCGGGAACCTTCTTCAAATTCCTCTCTTTGAGTACTTTATAAAGTATATAATAATTTTTGGCCTCAGTCTTCTCAGCGGGTAACTTGAGGCTAGATCCACCCTACTTCCTAGAGATCTGTGGGGAGTTTATGGGCTAACCCTCTGGAGTGGCCAGCAAGGTGCCTGGCATACAGTACATATGGTAAGGACTCAATAGTTGATGGCTCTTAAAAGACATGGACTTCTAATTTGGTTCCAGCTCATCACTGAAAATCAGTTCCTGTAAAGCCAATTCACTGAAAACCAAATTGGAGGAAAAAATCGATTCACCAAATTATTGATTTGCCATGGTTACTTGATGTAGACAGCAAGGGCCTCGTAACTGGTACCAAATGAGAATAGGAAGCAAAAGGTGTCCTGAGTCTCACATCCCTCTCCCATTTACAGCCGGACGACTCAAAAGGAGAGTCCTGGTGAATTCACTCACGCCGTGTCCACTGACGGCGCATCTTTCTGAGGTCAGGAATTCCTTTAATTGGGTAGATCCTTTCCACGCCTGACCTTGCTGCCTAACTCATTTGAAATTATTGACCTTTTCTTCTTTCTGGAAAAATTTCCTTCTTTCCTTCCTTCCTTCTTTCCTTCCTTCCTTCCTTCCTTCCTTCCTTCCTCCCTCCCTCCCTCCCTCCCTCCCTCTCCCCTCCCTCCCTCCCTCTTTCCTTCCTTTCTTTCTTTTTCTTTTTCTTTCATATTCTTTTATCTGAGCATGGTGACACACATCTGTAATCCCAGGATTTGGGAGGCTAAAAAAGGTTTGAGGCCAACCTCAGCAACTTAGTAAGACCCTCAGCAACCTAGTGACACCTGTTTCAAAACAAAACATAAAAAGGGCTGGGGTATAGCTCAAGGTAGAATGCCTCTGGGTTCAATCTCCAGTGCCAATAAATAAATAAATAAACTTTTATTGGTACATTGTAATTATACATCATTGTGAGGTCCAAAGTGATACAAACATACATGCACACAGAACTTAGTGTGGTTCCCTCTGAATCCCATGAAGCTACCAAAAATGTGATGGTGGGATTAGAAGAATGTGGATAGTTTTGATGTTATTTTTCTTTGTTATTTTTCTTTTGCTGCATGCTTTTTTTTGTTTTTTCTAGTTGCCTTGAAATTATACTTTTGTTGGTGCGTTGTAATTATGTATCACAGTGAGGTTCAAAGTGATACCAACAGGCCAGGCATGGTGGCGCACGCTTGTAATCCCAGTACTTTGGGAGGCAGAGACCGGAGGATCCGGGTTCGCGGCCAGCCTCAGCTCTCTCTCTCTCTCTCTCTCTCTCTACTTAGTGAGGCCCTCTGCAACTTCGTGAGACCCGGTTTCAAAATAAAGTATAAAAAATAGGGCTGGGGGTGTAGCACGAAGGTAGAATGCCCCTGGGTTCAATCCCCGGTACCGCAAAAACAAAAAACAAAAAACAAAAAACAAAAAACAAAAAACAAAAAACAAAAAACAAAAAACAAAGTGATACAAACATAGGTGCACACAACACTTGGTGTGGTTCCCTCCAGGTTCCATCAATAAACCAAAAATGTGATAGTGGAACTAGAAGAATGTGGACAGTTTTAATGATTTGTTTGTTTGTTTGTTTGCTGCATACGTATTATTTCTTGTTTATATACTTTTATTGGTGCATTGTTATTATACATTATAACATGATTCAAAATCAGGCAAACATGCACACAGGTCTTGGTGGAGTTTCCCTTCAGGTTCTGCCTCTTTTCCTTGGTTTATTTTTTTGCTACACTGCCCACCACATTTCTATGACTTTTTAGGTTTTCAAAGTGTTATTGCTAGCTGGACGTGGTGGTGCAAGCCTGTAATCCCAATACTTGGGAAGCTGAGATGGGAGATTATAGGGTTCCAGGCCAGCCTCAGCAACTTAGTGAGATTCACAGCAATTTAGTGAGACCCTGTTTCACTAAATTGCTTTCTTTATTTTTCAAGAAAAATAAAATAAAATGGGGCTGGGGGTGTGGCTCAGATGTAGAATGCCCCTGGGTTCAATCCCCAGCAGCCCCCCCAACACACACACACACACACACACGCACACACACACACACACAACCAAGTGTAATTGCTTAGGGAATGATCCCAGACTTTTTTTTGGGACGGGTCTCACTTCCCTCCTTCCCCTGCCCCCAGGGGGCAGTGACAAAATTCACATTCTGATGAATGTGGCCATCTATTTGCTGATAAATCCAGAGTTTATAATTCTAGCCTAAGTCTTTCTTCCGAGGTCCCTTTCTGCGTACCTGATTGACTGCTTGAAATCCCCACAGAGCCATCTCAGTCTCCCAATACAGCCACCATTGAACTCATGACCCCAGGCCCCCAACACCTCTGTTTCCCAAACTCATCTTCCTGCAGCGTCCTGAGTCTCAGTATACACCATCTCCCCCAACCAGATCTTCATGCCCAACACCTAGGACTAATCTTTGACCTTCCCCTCCTCTCTAACCACCCACCTCCAAATAAGCAACAAATATTTCAGTTTCTCCTTCCAAATGTTGTTGCTTCAGATATTTTCCTTCTTTATAGAGAGCTTTTAAAAAAAATGCAAATTTGGTCACGTGTCACTCCCCCACTTAGAATCCTTAATTCTCCCGGGATTAAGACCCAAATCCTCAGCATGGTGTGTGCACTCACACCAGGGCTTTTCCCTCCAGCCATATGTCAGGCCGTTTTCATCTTGCTGCTCTGTCTCTGGCCCTGCTGTGTCTATTTTTGTTCTTTGACAGTGTCAGTGCTCTGTGTTGCCTCGATTTCTTGGTGTAAGGCTCTTCCCGAGCCCATAGTCCTGTTGTGTGTTTCCCTGGCTAAATCTTCATCTTTCAATTATCAGAATATATATTTCCTCAGACTCTAGGACTGTCCTCATTATAAGCTCGTATTCGACTTTCCCAATAGTAATAACGAAAGATATGAGTGAACTTTAAGTTAAAACCTATACAATCTATGAGTATATAAGGGCACCTATATGTCAAGTGTGTTAAGGATCATATATATCTTGTTCACTACTGCATCTTTGGGGTGTTGGATAGTACCTGGCACACCGTAGACAGTTAATGAATAATTTTTAAATAGATAGCAGAATAAATAAACCTATATTGCTTGCAATATTGTTTGTGAAAATGATATAGAGAAGCGGAGATGCTCGGCAAACTGTAAAGTGCTGTGTAAACCCCACTTGTTTTCATTATTAAAGTTTAGAGCAGACAGGTGCCATGCCAGAGCAACCAGCTATGAAGTCTGAGCTGACAGGTGCAGGGCTCTTGATGTGATCAACAATGACAAACTGAATCTGACACATGTTGAAGGATGTGGAGACCTGGATTGTGCGGTGTGGGGATCAGGTCCCATTGTCTAATGTCATAAGGTGGCTCAGTGATCGCCCAGGCTCTTTGATCCCTCCCATCCCCCTCTTATATCTATCCTGCTGGGTTCCAAAGATAGAGCTGAGGAATATTTCCCTGACCAGCCTTGTCTACTCTAGAAGTTAGGGCTTTTCTTCATGCTCTGGGAACACCTTGTATATTCATCCATGGGGCAGGTATCAAACTGCATCCCCCTTGTGTATTTACATTTTAGCTTGCTCCCACTGATACTCACAACAGTTCCATTATGGAGATATAAATATTTGCCATGTACTCTACTAAATTCTTCACTTCATTACAAATTAATCTTTAAGACAATCCTTTTGGGGTAGGTATTCCTATTTGCAAATGGGGAAATTGAGATGTTGTGATATGAGATGAACTTGCTCAAGAGTTCACATATAGGCAGCTTTAGAAAGCTAGAATTTGAATAGCTAGAATTTGAATAGGTGTGCCTGATTCAAAAGCATGTTGGCGAATGTTACCAATGGGCTCTTCAGGAAACAAAAACAGTGCTCATTTGTAGAGTTTGTCAATTGCTCTGGTGTAAATATTCCCATCATAGGGGCTTTCAAGCAGCGTGCCATGAATCCAACAAGAAATCATGGCATTTAGTCCTCACCTTAAAGCAGTAGTTCTTCAAGTGTGGTCCCCAGACTAGTAGTATCAGCATCATCATCACCTTGGAACATGTTAGAATTGCAAACTCCTGGGTCCCACAGCCCACCCTGCATCTCCTGTATCAGAAAGTCTGAGGTGGAGTTGGGCATGGTGGCACACGCTTGTAATCCCAGTACTTGGGAGACTGAGACCGGAGGATCACAGGTTCGCGGCCAGCCTCAGCTACTTAGTGAGGCCCTCTGCAACTTCGTGAGACCCAGTTTCAAAATAAAGTATAAAAAAATAGGGCCGGGGGTGTAGCTCGGAGGTACAACGTCCCTGGGTTCAATCCCCGGTACCACAAAAAAAAAAAAAAAGAAAGTCTGAGGTGGGGCCTATCAATCTGTATTTTAACAAGTCCTACAAGGGATTCTAATGTTTGACAAAGCAATAGCATAATTAAATATTTGTTGAGCTGAATGGCTCTGAATGGACAATTATTAAGAGAACATCAGCTCCGGAGACAAGCTTAATCCCAGGAAAACTTAATTCTACCTTCAGAGAACAAGATGAAGGTGGAAAGGGCCTTTGGGTGGGGCCAATGTTTTCTTTAAAGCCCTCTGAAGATACCTCCATTTATATCTCAGCCCTACTGGCTTCCTCAGCTTTCTGGGAATCCCAAATGGACAGTAGTTTCTTTTTTCTTTTCTTTTTTTTTTTTTGTAGTACTGGGGATCGAATCCAGGGGCATTCTACCTCTGAGCTACATCCCCAGCCCTATTTTTTAGTCTTTATTTTGAAACAGGGTCTCACTAAGTTGCAAAGGGCCTCACTAAGTAGGTGAGGCTGGCCGCGAACCTGCGATCCTCCTGTCTTGAATGATTGGAATGAGCGGGTCCTTCACATCACTGCTGCTACAGACAAGATTTTGAGTTCCCATGTTCTACTTAGGACATCTTTATCTAACTCAGGATCACAAGGATTTTTTTTTCCTATGTTTTAGAAAGTTTAATAGTATTGCCTTTTACCTTTTTATCTATGGTCCATCTTTAGTTACTTTTTATATATAGGATTACATAAAGCTGCATGTTCATTTTTCTCCACACAGATCCAATTGGTTCATCACAATTTATTGAAAAAATAATCATTTTATGATTGATCTGCATTTGCACCTTTGACAAAAATGGTCATCTATTTTTGTATTTTCTATCTGATTCCATTGATCTATCTATTATTTTGCCAACATTTTACTCTCTTGATTATCATAGCTTTATAGTAAGTGATCAAATCAGATGGTCCTCCAATTTATTTTCTCTACAAAATTGGTTTAGACATTCTAGCGCCTTTACTTTTACACACAAATTTTATAATTAGCTCGACAGTTTCTACAAAATGGCAGCACTTGTATGGACTTGTGAGATGGTTAATATGAATTGTCAATTTGACTAGATTATGAAACTCCTAAGACAATGTGACTTTGGGAGCATTGATGAGATGACTGGTTTATGTAACAGTAGATAGAAGGGAAAATCCTGCCCCAAATGTGGGCAGCACTGTTCTGATAGGTCCAGGATTAAAAAGGAGAAAGCTGTGTGACACATGTGTGGTTCTTCCTGAGAAAAGTGTGTCTGCTCTCACCTGGGATATTGAACTTTAGCTCTTCAAAATGGACTTTCACCATCATTTCTCTGGGGAGTTTCCTGGACTTTCCATCTTGGACTGGGATTGCATTATCCATCACTCCTATTCTGAGACTCCAGCTCTTGGACCACTCGACCAGCTGCTGGTTCCTCTGGTACTCTACATGCAGGCGGCCACTTGGGATGACACTGCTCTGGATGTAAGCTGATTTCATAAATCCCCTCTTATCATAGACACATCCTGTGAGTTTCGTTACTCTAGTGAACCCTGACTAATACAGGACATATCCTTCCTTAATCCTCATTTTCCCCCACCTCCCTCTTGCAATCCCCTTTTACTATTTTACTGTTTGCTCTCTTCATTTGACTGAATTCCCTTTTGCTTCCTATTTTTGTTCTCCTTTCCACATATGAGAGAAAACATATGACCCTTGACTTTCTGAGACTGGCTAATCTCACTTAGCATAATATTCTCTACTTCCATTCATTTTCCTGCAAATGTCATAATTTTATTCTTGATGGCTGAGTAAAATTCCATTATGCGTATCTACCACATTTTTATTATCCATTCATCTGTTGATGGACACCTGGGTTTGTTCCATAACATGTATGGGGAAGGAGGAGAAGGGAGAGGGTGTGTGTATACTGCAGGAAATAACACCAAGTGATGTGTCCCTGTTTGTATCACTTTGAATCTCACTGGGATGTATAATTACATGTGCTAATAAAAGCATAAAAACAAACAAAACAAACAAGCAAAATGGATTTACTTATATTTTGATTTGGATTTCATTAACTCTATTATATTTGGGAAGAAATGAAATTTTGTCAGTTTTAAGACATCATCTATGATCATGGTATATCTTTTCATTTATTTCAATTTTTTCCTCTATTGTTTTAATGGGATGAATTATAGTAATGGATTTAGAAATGCTAAACTGACCTCGTGTTCCTGGAGTAAGCCCTACTTAGTTATGAAGAATTAAATTTTAGATATATTATTGGATTTAATTTGTTCATGCTTTGCTATGGATTTCTGTGTCTACCTTCATGATAAACATTGGTTTGTAATTTTATTTATTATAATGTTTTTATCAGGCTTTGGTATTAAAATGACTCTGGCTTCATAGAATGTATTAAGCTGTGTTCACTGATTTGTTTTTCTTTTTATTTTTGGAAGAATTTGTTTAGTTGTTATTTCTCCTTTTAAACTTATATTTTAAGATGACAATGCTACCATTTGTGTCCAGAATAGAGGCTAGGCTAGGGCAGGTTCTCACAAGTTCTAGGTCAGCCTCAGCAATCTAGCAAGAATCTGTTTCAAAATAAAATAAAAGGGACGGGTGACATAGCTCAATGGTAGAGTGCTGGCTTAACATGCATGAGGCCCTGGGTTCAATTCCTAGTACTCAAATATATATAGTATATAATAATATGATAGCCAGTAATTAAAAATAAAGAATATTTGCTGAACTATTTCTCTCATTTTGCCTCCACTTTAAATCACCTATTCCATTAGTACTTTTAGTAGCTACCTCTATAGTTTAAAATTATATCCTCACTGTTACTTTCTGATTTATCAACTTTACACATTATTGTTGACTCCCTATTGTGATAAATGTCAAGTTAGCATTAGTCTATCACCCCAAGACAAGCTTTCTGTCCCCTTTCCCTTCCCTTTTAAAATACTCTATTGGTATCTTGCGATTAGACATCATAGTGAGGTTTAAAGTGATACCAACATACATGCACACATCACTTGGTGTATTTCCCTCTGCATCCCATCCCGATTCATCCATCTCCCTCCCCTCACATGTTAATGAGATTGGTAGTGATACCTGCATATATGGACATAGCATTATTTTAACTGTTTCTTTCCCCAATCCTCCTTTTTCCCCTTCCCTTCTACCTCCCCCAATCCCCTTCCACAATTCCACTGGTCTCTCTCTTCATTTATCTGAAGCCCCTTTTGTATTCTACCATCTTTCTGGCTTCCACGCGTGACAGAAAACATTAGACCCTTGACTTTTTGAGACTGGCTGATCTCACTTGGCATCATATTCTCTAGTTCCATCCATTTCCCTGAAAATGACATGGTTTTGTTCTTCTTTATGGCTGAGAAAAATTCCATTGTGTGTATATACCACATTTGCTGTATCCATTCATCGGTTGAAGGAGACCAAGGTTGGTTCCATACTTTGGTTATTGTGAATTGTGCTGCAATTAAACATGGATATGCATCGATCACTATTTTTGCTGATCCTGCTAATATCTCCCATCCATTCAAACATACCCGTAAACTCCTTTCTCAGTTTGATGAAACCCTGGAGAAATTGTTAGTTGTTTGATCTGGGAACTGAAAAAGTAGTAGCTTTACAAGAGGACAGAGTAAAGTGGCTATAAGAATGGACATTCCAGGTGAATGACAAGTCATGTGAAATGACGCAGAGAAGGAGAGGAACATAGCAGAAGGAAAATACGTGTGGCAGCTACACTAACATAGAACCTGAAGCATCATGGCAAGCTGTCTGGTGAATTCTCCAGGGTCCTGTATGTGAACAGAGTAGCTCCAGGAAACACTAAGGAGCAGCTTAGGGCAAATCAACCCTGGACCTGGCACAAAAGCAACTCCTATTTCTCACTCAGTCTCATTAGTAAACATGAGAAGCCCAACATACTTTACATTGAAAAAATACTTTCCTGGTCTGATGTGAAATGTTGAAAAAGATCACAGCCCTTTTTAGCGACTTTCATATTTTAGAAGCGAAATCGAAAGAGGTATTTTTCAATTAAGTCCTACCAGATGTAAATTTGCAAATGGAAAAACTACACAAAAATATATATAATTTGCCAATCTTCAGTCTGAGAATTTAATTAAAAGAACATCAGATTGCTAAAACTTAAACTTCCCTTTTGTACAGGTGGTTACCTATCAGATTAAATTTTAACTAACATGTCAGAGCATTTACTAAGGATGTGTCAGTGTGCTCAGAGCTCATGCATATCTTCAACAAAACCTTGTGAGATAAGGATTATCATTCCTCACTGTAATAGATCTAAGGAGCAAGGCTCAAACTGCCTAAGCTACTTGCCTAATGTCATTTATGTAACAACATCAAACATTGATTGATTGGATTTTGAGAACTGGGGATTAAACCCAGGGACATTCTATCTCTGAGTCACACCCCCAGCCCTATTTTACTTTTTATTTTGGAACAGGGTCTCACTAAGTTGCTGAAGTTCTCACTAAGTTTCTGTGGCTGGCTGTGAACCTGTGATCCTCCTGTCTCAGCCTCCCAAGTACTGGGATTACAGGCATGCATCACCATGCCCAGCAACAGTAAACATTTACAATTTCAGCATCTACTGATAAACAAGGTTTTATTTCCCCATTTTCTATATGAGGAAGTTGAGGTCCACCAAGTCAGAGTATCATAAATTTCCCGCACCTATCAGGTAGTTAAGCTAGGATTCTCATCTTATCCCAGCCCTGTATGTAACCAGTAGAAATGAGATCAAAAGGACAACCCCACTTTGCCAGCCACTAGTCCAACTATCTTTCCTCTGTACCACCCTCACTCCTAGTGCAAAAGATCATCAGTTATTGGATTCTTCCTCAGTGTTGGAAGGCATGTAACTGTGCCATCTAGAATAAATTGGAAAGAATAAATTGCTATGGCTGAATTATTTCTGAACATGCTTGTTAACCCTTCCTCACTGAAGACAGCCTGGACGGGCAGGTCTGCATCTGAAATCATCATACTGCTCAGGCATCTTAGTGAAAATGCAAGAAGAAAAGGAAGGTTAGGAATCTACCTTCATACTGAGCTCTAAGATGTAGTAGGAATGTGTCTTTCTAAGCATAGTTTATACAATAGCAGAGTTAGAGGTTCTCAGAATAGGTTGAAATCTCAGAGATCACCCAGCCTTCTCCTCCCTGTTCCCAGAGAACAAAGTTCCCCTCTGTAACATCTCCGACAAAAGGTCGAAAGCACCTGCTTCAAAACTATCTCAAGTGTCTTGATTCACAGAACAAAATCCTGCCACTTATCTGTAATTGCTACTCGGATGTTCATATTTCTGTTTCTAAACCCACATAGAAATCTTCTTCCTTTTATTCATTTAGTCAACAATATTCGTTTTGCTCCTACTAGGTGTCAGGTAGACATGATGGAAATAAAAAATGGAGAAGATAACTGGACAAACATACCCCCAATCCTAAAGCACAAGAAAGAGCTGACACTTCTTAAACAATGGGAAAAAATTAGTAAGACGGGATAAGAGATTGTTTTAGAAAGATGGATAAGTTTGGCTAAACTGAAGGATCATCTTGTGTCTTACAGAAGTAACTTGCTTGGAATGGTGGGGATGTATTGAAAGGACACAGAAGCCAGCTTGAAGGAGCAACCTCTGGCTAAATCAGAGGCAATTTCATCATCATAATAAATATTGACAGAAGAAATATTGACATCACAACAAATATTGCTTTTTATTTCATCAAGTGAAATGAAAAGCAGTGAATCAATTCTGTTATAAATTGATGAATAAATGCAAACACAAGTGCTGGAGGAAGGGGTAGCTCTTCCTTATAAGACAATGTCATTAAAAATATAGAAGAAATGATGGTGCTAGGAAATTATCAATGAAGGATGAAATTAGCAGTTAAAAGTTTATAGGGAACAGGACATTTACTTATCTTGCCCCAACATACTTACTATTAACAAAAGGAAAAAGAGAAACGTTGTAGTGGAGAAACTTAGCAATACCACTTTAATCAGCTGGTCAACATTAGCATCACAATTTCTGGGAAAACCTGACATCATGAACCTCTTGATACTATGATGCATTGAGAAGAACACAGAATCGTTTTGGTGAAGTTCCTGTCAAAATTATTAGACAAATCCAGTCATGAAGAAGCATCAGGCAAAAATAAATGAAGGAACATTCTACAAAATAACTGGCCTGTGTTCTTCGGAAATGCCAAGGTCATAAAAGGACAAAGAAAGACATTGAACAGTTCTTGATTAAGAGAGACTAAAAAGACACGGCAACTGAATTCCATGAATGATTCTAAGTTGGATCCTGGGTTAGGAAATAAACATAGCTTAGATGGATATTATTAGGGCATTTGATAAAGTTTTAATGTAGCCTATGGATTATACAGTAGTATTGAATCAGTATTAAAATTTCTGATTTTAATAATTTACTCTGTAAGAGAATGATCTTGTTCTTAACAATACACACTGAAATCACACATCTTATCTGAAAAAAGATATCTATGTATCCATTCATCTATCCATCTAACCATCCATCCATCAATTATTCAAAAGGAAATGATAAATACCATGGGTCAAAATGGAATGAACTAATGAATCCAAGTGAGGAGGAGACTTCAATATATTATTCTTACAACTTTCCTATAAATTGGAATGATACAAAAATACCCAAAATTAAAAAGTTGAAAATCAAGAGTCATTGGAGAGGAAGGAAGAGCTAAATGTAGAGTTCATGCATGTTCTCATACATTATCTTATAAATTTGAGGTAAGAATAATTGGACACTCTGGAAAGGGGCCAATCTTGAGTGCACTGAGGGAAGTTGAGGTGAGACCACTCAGTCCAGGAAGAGTTGAAGCTGTGTTGGTAAAAGGTTTAATCCTCAGGATGTATGGATGTCTCCATGCTCCCATTCATAGACCCATTTCCTTCTCCGGGTTTTCACAGATTAACTACCTCTTCTGTATCTCTAGCATCCCTGTTTTGGGAAATATTGTCATAGTCTCTCTCCCAGACTTCTCAATTTCCTTATATCTGAACTGTATCTCCCCTGACTCCACATCCACCTCACATGGGAGAATGATAATAATAATAGTAGTCATGTAGTCACTAATATAGTCATGTTCCCTTTATGTTAGGAATTCCCCCAATTAGAATTAAATCCAAACTTTCCTTATCTTCCTCAAGGGTTCTCAGACAAGGAAGAGAGCCCTTGTGGAGCCATAATGTTTGGACTTTTAGCCTTCAAAACTGTGAATTAAATAAACATCTTTCCTCATAAGGTTAGCCTGCCTCAGGTATTTCATTATATTAACAAAAACCAGACTAATACAGAATTCCCAAGCTCTGGGCAGATGTCCAGAGGAGTGCAGGCATACTTATCTTACTAGTACAAAGACTTAAACCATATGCTTCCCCTAATGTCCCACTGTTACCTCTGCTCCGTCTACTCCTCATGTCAGTGAAGCCTAGTAAGTATGAGCACAGGGCTTGGATCCCACTTCTGACACATAATCACTGTGCCTCTTTATACAATATTTTTTAAATTGGAGAATCCGTCTCCTAATTTAGAAAATGGTAATGGTTTCCATGTTTGTAGCATCATTATGAGGATTAATTGAAGGGATGCTGGTAAAGTGAATAGCACAGAAATTGTCACATGTCAACTGCCATGCTCAGGGTGCCTGGAGCTTCTCTGTACATGGAACCCCAGTGCCATTTCCTTTTCTGGGTTTTTGGCATATTTCCTATATAACAGGCTCTTCATATTTAAAGACTCTAGTTAAATGCCACCTACTTTGGGAAGCGCTACGGTTTGAATATGGTGGGTATCCTCTAAGGTTTTGTGTGTTGGAAGCTTGATTCTCAGTGTGGCGATGTTGGGAGGTGGACCCTTTAAAGAGATGGGGCCTTGTTGGAGGACTTTAGGTTGATTAGGCATACCCTCAGAAGGGATCATGGGATCCCTGTCTCTCTCTGGCTTCCTGTTTTGTAATATAATCTCTCCCTCTGTACTCACCCCTATCTCTACCACCCACCATGAGGTGACTCAGCCAAGGGGAACCCTTGTGGCACCATGATGTTTGGATTTTTAGCATACAATAGGAGCTAAATAAACTTCTCTTCTTTTTAAAGTTAGCTTACCTCAGGTATTTTGTTATATAAACAAAAAGTAGACTCATACACAATTCCCAAGCTCTGGTTAGCTGTCCAGAAGAGTGGTAGCATAATCATCTTATTAGTTTAATAAGCTAGTTGGGAGTACGCTGGGCTGATACTGGAAGGCCAGTGAAAGGAGTTCATTGTCCCCATGGAGCGCACATCCTAATCTGGAGAAGCAGAAAGTAAAGAAAGAAACAAACAGATGAGTAATCTAGGTAATTGGAGAGAGTGTTAAGTTTCATATGGGAAATTAAACATAATGATATGAAAGAGAGTGACCTGGAATGGTGGCCACCGGGGATGAGGCAGTCAGGGAAGAATTCCTCCAGTTCATAAGTGAGCTGAGACTTGAATAAAAACAGAAGCCTGGGGAGAGCAAGTAGATTATTCCTGGCAGATACAAACGAAGAAATTAAGTGGAGCTAGTGTTAACCTGGGAGCCCAATGCAGACGGAGCATATTGAACAAAGGATCGAGAGGAATGAGATGAACTGGAAAAGAAATCAAGGACTAGATTACCCATGACTTGGGAGCCATGACTAAGTCCCAGATATACAAGGACTAATGACCTAGTGACTTTTTTTTTTTTTGGTATGGTACTAAGGATGGAACCCAGGCGTAGTCTACCTCTGAGATACATCCTCAGCCTTTGTTATTTTTAGTTTGAAACAGGGTCTCACTACCTTGCTGAGGGCCTTGCTAAGTTGCTGAGGCTGGCCTCAAACCGGTGATCCTCCTGTCTCATTCTCCCAAGTACTGGGATTACAAATAGGTGCCACCAGCTAAGGACTGATGACTTAAATGTTCCATCACTTAATAAGAAATTCTTCTAGGAAAGGTAAAGAGGTATTCTGGTCTAAGATAGAAAAACTGCTGAAGGTCATTTTCTAAATGTATTGATATCATGGCTAATGGCAATAATAGACATATAACTAATGAAAGAAAGTCTCAATGAAGGTGCACATCTCTCTAAGTGTCAAAGCATTGCCATTTACTTTATTTGCAAAGCAAATATATACTTTATTTCAAAATAATGAAATATTGACAGTTATGATGGAACTAACCTTATTTTTCACTGAAATATCTGACAGAGTAAGAAAAATGGACATTTGAGTTATTTTCGTATTTTAGCTATTAAGAATGCCACTAAAAATAATAGTTTCTGTATGGACTTCCGTTTTCATTTCTCTTGCATGTATACCTGGGTGTAGAAGTTCTGGTTTACATAGTAAACCTGTGCTTGTTTTAGAAACTGCCAAACTGTTTTCTACAGTGACTGCACCATTTTGTATTTTCACTAGCTATGTACAGAAGTTTCTATTTCTCTACATCTTCATAAACACTTGGCATTTTTTATAAAACATTTAAATTAAGGCCATCATAGTGGGTATGAAGTGGAATCTCATCATAGTTTTGATTTGCATTAGCTTAATGACTGATGACATTGAGCATCTTTTAATATGGTTGGCGGCCATTTACATATCTTCCTTGGAGAAATTTCTATTCCTTTGCCCATTCTTAAAATTGGGTTGTTTGTCTTGTTGTTGTCGAGTTGTAAGAGTTCTTTTTATATTCTGAATATTAAACCCTTAGGCAAATCCATAGAGGAGAAAGCAGATTAGATAGAGGTAACCAGGGGATGGGGGAAGGGTGGGGAATGATTACTTAACCAATATGAAGTGTCTTATGGATGATGAAAAAGTTTTGAAACTGTAGAGAGCAGATGGTTGCACAACATTGTGAACATGCTAAATACCACTGAATTGTGCACTTTAAGAGATTAATTGTATGTTTTGCAAATTTTACCTCAATAAAAATTTCATGTAAAAAATGAAAATCAAAACTTCTTAAAGATGAGAGAGGCTTAAATAAATGATCATATATACATATTGAATCTTCTTATATTATGATATTATTTCTTTTGATAAATATTTCTCATTTTTTGCTTAGTTAGCCTTCAGGCTGGAAAGTTTGCTTATCACTTACAAAACACTGAGGTCCATATCCATGTTTGTAGCAGCATAATTCACAATCGCCAAATTATGGAACCAATCCAGGTGTCATCAAGAGATGAATGGATTACAATATTATGGGATATACACACAGTGGAATTCTACTCACCAATAAAGGAGAACAAAATTATGGCATTTGTAAGAAAATGGATGGACCTGGAGAACATTATGTTAAGTGAGATTACCCAGTCATAGAAAGTGAAGGGTTATATATATATATATATATATTTCATATGGGGAAGCTAAGGAGTAATCAGGAAACAAGAAGGACTTTAGATAATGGAGAAACTCCAATGGAGAGAGGGAGGTTGTCTAGGGGAAGGTAGTGCGGAGGGAGAATTAATAAGGAAACACTTCCATTGGCATTATGTACATATGTGAGAATGTAATGCCAATCTCAATATTATGTATGGAGAAGAGGGAGAGTGGGGAGGGAGCCAGGGGGAAGCTCACCAAGTGCTGTGTGCATGTATGTCACTATCACTATGAACTACATTCTGATGTGAGACTATAATGCATCAATAAAAGTATAAAATTAAAAAAAAAACAAAAACACTGAGACCCTACCTATAGAGACCGCAGATGTATAGAGAGCCCTACTTTCCTGCATGAAAAACCTGTGTTCATTGTTTCGGACCCAGCCCAAATTAGGGTAAAAAACAGTCTCTGCTGAGCTTCTATTGGTCATTATATTCCTAAACCATTCAGAATTAAATAAATTGATTTGATTTTACAACATGTCTAATAGAATAATTAATATTAGCTGATGAAAGAAAAACTTGAAATCTCAGGGTAGCCTAATCAAGAATGTTTTACTCATTCTCTTTAACTCTGATGCAATATAAAAAAAAAGATGGATGGATGAATAGATTGAAGGATGGAAGGATGGACAGATGGGCTGATATAAAGTAAAACACATATAATAAGATGCTAATTCTAGAATCAAGGTGATACATATATAGGTATTAACCGCACAATTCTAACTTTCCTATACTTAAAAAAATCATAATAAATTGTTGGAAAAATATGATTTAGATCAAGGTTTCTCCAATATTATGTAACTATATGATGTGAAAATAGGCCTAAAATATACCACAATAAGGAAAGAAGTGTGAAGGACACTCCAACTGTTAACTGCTTTGACCCACAGTTGATGCCCATCATGTCTGCTCACAACCCAATGGTCCCTCCAGAATTATGGCCAAATCTAGTGCAGAGGTAAAAAGTGTAGATGAGCTCTTGGAACTTGGCGAGTGTTAATTCTCTCTGCCACACAGACTTAATAATACATTTCCCCCATGGTCTCAACTGGGGCTGAAGTATGGGCTATTAGGAACTATTGCCAGACTTCTATACTTGCTGTTGGACATCTCTGTTCCCTTTCCACACTAAGTCATAATTCCTGGTCTAAGACTGTCCTTTGACAACCCCTTCCCACAGCCTCATTTCTCTGGGGGAGAGTGTGCAGATCAAAACCATTCTCTCCATACCTCCAAACTCTATGCTTCTAAAACTAGTTTGTTTCTGCTTTTATAAAAAAAATATGCATGGGTGTCAGTTCTAGCTTTATGAGTTTGGACAAGCTACTTGGCCTTGTAGAGCTTTTTCTTCTCTGATATTTATGTAAAATATCTGGACATCAAGGTTTATGTCATATAAATTGAATAAAGATTAATTGGTTATAAAGAAGGTCAGCCGAGTTGGATAGGATGAACTGGACTGGACAGTAATATTTGCAGATATGAAGATAAAGCCATTGAACACCAGAATGAGTTGTCTATATTTGACCCCATTTGCATTGAAGAGCCACTCAATGCAAGTTCTCTTGCTTCATAGTATATAATTATTACTATTTTTTTACATAGATTATACTGGCAGCTGCAAGGAGAGTGTGGATTATTATACCAGGTCTACCATGTGATTCAGAGGTGTCTGTTTTGGAATGACTGTCAACACCATGGACATCTTTAGGTTTCTGTAAATCTACCTAGTACCCTTAAAAAGTTCCCAGAGAAAGGGGTTACTGAGCAGAGGTAGCTTTGCTAAGTCAGCCAGGAGTTCTCCTGGGGTTGCTTATTGTGAGAGTAATTAGTTCTGTGCTCACAGTAGTTTTTATTATGCATGGAAGGATTATTCCCCCTGGCCCCTTTGGAGTAAGATGTAACTATGGATCTGCTTTGACCAGTGAAATATGGCATAGTGAAGTGTGTCACTCCAGGCAGAACCTCTGACACTTAGTGTGAGATCTACCACGCTCTAGCCTCGAATGGCCAATAGACAGCCAACTTCAAGTCACGTAAGCCAATCCAACTCAGGCAAGAAGTACGGATCTGCTGAGCCCTCTATGACACATCCATTGAGCTAAATATATACATAATGTTATATGTGACTGAGTACCATGGTGTTTTGTGACTTAGATGTATTATAACACTATCTAAATAATTCACCTGACTAGTTAATACAAATGTCTGTGGACTTTATTACATACCTTAACAGACATTCTTCTAGCCTAACATAAGTATGCCCAATACTTTATGCATATATTAGTATATAGATAAATATGTTATTATTATTATTATTATTACTTTATTTATACAGTGACCTCAGAAAATTCAAGAACCAGCAATTTCAAATGAAAGGCATGAGTCTGAGAGTCCAAGACATGACTTGAAGGGTTAGGACCTGTGTTCTACTTAGGAATAGACAGCAATATTCGAGATTTGGGAGTGTTCGGGGTCTAGGATCTGATATACATGAGTTCAGACTGCCTGGCTGTGTGGCCTGGAAAAGTTACTTCACCTGTCTGGGCCTCCGTTTTCTCATCTTATAATGAAAGCATCATTGGGAAAAATGGGTTTGTGATGAGGATTCCACTGGCACAGTCAGTATGGAGTGGTCAGCTTGAGCCTGACTCCAGAATATCACCCAGCCATTGTTAGCTATTGTCATGACTATTCAAGTTAACTAGCGGAGATGAGGTATGCTACTTGCAAAATGGCAGCTGCAAGGGGGCAGGGACCATGAATATCCTATTGTCTCCTCTACCCTCTGCATCTCTTATAGTTCATGGAATAGTGCAAGCATTCAATAAATATTTTCTTTTTTTTAACATGCTTTTATTGGTGCATTGGAGTCTTACATCTCAATGAATATCTATTTGATGTTAACATACATGCACACAGCTCTTAGTGCCCCCCTGCCCCCCCACCCATATGAAGTACCAAGAATGATATTGGTATATTTTCACATGTACATATTGTTTATGATAGTGATTCCATTAATTCACTTCTTTCTTGCCCTCCCCCTTCCCTTGTACCACTTCCCTTGTTCCGCTGAGGGTTCTCCATTATCAACTGGAGTCCCTTGTGTGACCCTACTACTCCTTAGGTTACACATATTAATGAAAACATATGTCCCTTCTTTTTTTGTGATTGACTGATCTCGCTTAACATAATGTTCTCCAGATCCCTCCATTTATTGATTGCTTAAAAAAAACTGGTGAAAATGTTCATTTCTGTGAGGCTTAGTTTTATGTGTTAATTTAACTAGGCCATAGGGTGCCCAGATATTTGGTTAAACATTCTGGGTTTGTCGATGAGGGTGTCTCTGGAGGAGATTCACGTTTGAATCAGTAGACTGAGGAAAGCAGGTCGCCTTCCCTAAGATGGATGGGCCTCCTTCAATCCATTGCAGGCCTTAACAGAAAGAAACAGAATAAGCCGGGTGTGGTGGCACACGCTTATAATCCCAGTACTTTGGGAGGCGGAGACCGGAAGATCCGGGTTCACGGCCAGCCTCAGCGCGTGCACGCGCGTGCTCTCTGTCTCTCTTTGTCTCTCTGTCTCTCTGTCTTTCTCTCTCCCTGTCTCTCTCTCTCTCTCTCTCTCTCTCTCTCTCTCTACCTAGTGAGGCCCTCCGTAACTTCGTGAGACCCGGTTTCAAAATAAAGCATAAAAAAATAGGGCCGGGGATGTAGTGTGGAGGTAGAACCCCTCTGGGTTCAATCCCCGGTACCGCAAAAAAAAAAAAAAAAAAAAAAAAGAAACAGAATAAGGAAAGAATCTCTCTCTTCCTGTATTTAAGCTGGGCCATTGGACTTTTTCTACCTTTGGACTCAGACACACCACCAGTTCTCCTGGTCCACAGGTCTTTGGGCT
>PVJS01039124.1:0-19059 GCA_004027185.1 Glis glis
TTCTTTCTTTCTTTCTTTCTTTCTTTCTTTCTTTCTTTTTCTTTTTTGTGGTACTGGGGATTGAACCCAGGGGCATTCTACCTCTGAGCTACACCCCCGGCCCTATATTTTATTTTTATTTTGAAACAGGGTCTTGTTAGGTTGATGGAGTCTCACTACTTGCTGAGGCTGTCCTCGAACCTGGGATCCTCCTGTTTCAGCCTCCCAAGTACTGGGATTACAAGCATGCACCACCATGCCAGGCTAGAAGGGTTTTCTTAATATGTAAACTGGACCACTAAAATTCCCTACTCAATAATCTTCCCTATTAAAAAACATTGTATCTCAGCACTGGCATTTAGGATTTTTTCTATTATTATATCTGATGTATATTATTCAGTATTTTCTTAAATTTCCTACAGAAAACTATATAATAAAGATCATTCTGGTCTGTCATCAAACAAGTTTGTGAAATGATGGGTTTAATAAAGATTAATAGCTTAATTTACTTTATTACCATAATAAGCAAGTGAAGGGTTACATGATAGGACATGTTTCCAGACAAGTGGTCCACAGAGATGCTTAAAGTTGATCAGACCCTATTCTCTGCCATTCCCCACAGTAATCAGGGGAATACATTCATTCCAAGCATACATTCTCTGCACACTCAGGTTCATCGTTGTGTTTACATCTTTGGTGGTCTCTTTCCTCATCTTAACTAAAATATATGTATGATAATTGGATGTTTGTAACCTTCCATTGACTCAGTCAGGCTCTCTCCCATCTTAACACTGAGGGCTCAGAAACTTTGAGAAGCCCTTTGCAAATCACCAGCCAATGATGACATCAACTTGATTCTCTAAGGACCATTTTATTGATAGACTTTGAGTGTTGCCTCTTGATTCAATTACATTTAGTACTTTTCTAATTGGTTCCTTTGATTAAATTGTACCTCCCCTAGAAGATGATACAAATTTCATGAACAGACTCATGATTTATATATGTTCTCTATAGTAATCAGCAGAATGCAATGTGTTTTGTATGATGTGGGGCTTGCTGAAATAAGAAGTAGTTGTGGGTAAGGGTCTGGGAAAATTCAGATGTCAAGAATTCAAGCTAAGGACTATGATCAAATAGATGCAAAGTCTAGCTAAGCAGAAAGGGAAACTACAACAGAATGGCGAGTCCAGAGTGTATAATGGATCAAGAGAATGTCTGTTTTGTTGTTGTTTCTTTAATTTTTTTGGTACTTAGAATTGAACACAGGGGAATTCTACCTCCAAGCTACACCTCTAGCCCTTTTTATTTTTTATTTTGAAACAGGGTCTCCCTAAGTTGCTGACGGCCTCCCTACATTGACAAGGCTGGCCATGAACCTGTGATTCTCTTGTCTCAGCTTCCCAAGCACTGGAGATGACAGGCATGTGCCACCATGCCTGGTAGGAGAATGTCCTTTCAGTGTTGCTGCTTGGGCAGCTTCACTTCACATTGTGTCTGAAGTCTTTCATTGTTCATAGACATCCACTTATTGCAATACTTGGAAAATAGGCTTTCCTCTGTAGTTGCTTAAAATATATCAAACCAATGAAGACTTCTAAAGTACCAAAGCCTATAACAACTAAATTTCACTCAGATAGCCTCTGTCTCTATGTATACTCACCAACATTTAAGTTTTTAATATATTATAAATACAATCTCCCCTCATTTATAGGAGTTAAAATATTTTGCTTGGGGATATGTAGTGACTAAAGGGTGAATAAGGTGTTTTTTTATATTGAGAAGTTATATGTGAAAGAAAAAGGCTAACACATTCCTGACCAATGCATTTATTTTGAAAATAGAAACTAGAAATTATTAAAGCTTCAATGTGCTATACCCATAATAGCTCAGCTGATAGCACCAGTGTCTATGTGATAAGAGACTCAACCAAAGGTGAAACAAAGGTTGCTTAGAACAACTGGTAAGTGAGGAGTTCTGTGTAACTGACAGTTCTAAAAGCAGTGAAGGGTCACTTTTGTGCACTTCAGCTCATTTGATTCTAGAGGCTCTCTACTAAAGAAACTAATAGATAACCTTCAAAAGATTCCCTTAAACACACACACACACACACACACACACACACACACACATACACACACAAAGACACATTTGGTTTGTTGTTAGAAGAGACTGTCTAGAATAAGGTCACATAAACTCAGAGTAAAATGTTAACTATATGATGAGATTAAGAATATAGTATTTAACTGAGACAGGAGGGTTGCAGGTTCAAGGAAAGCCTCAGCAAAGTATTGAGACTCTCAGCAACCTAGTGTTATGGTTAGATATAGAATGTCACCTGAAGAGCTCATGTTTTAATGTTCAGAGTTGATATAATAAGTCTTGAGGGTTGTGGGTCCATATAGTTGTGGCCTTGGGGTTTGTGCTTTTGCCTTTTAATCCCCTTGCTTATTTGGGACTCTCTTCTTCTGGATTCCATGATGTGAGAGCAGAGACCTTGTACTTTCCCTCTCTCTGTTTCCCACCACTATGCCCTGAAATCTGCAGACCCCAGCCTCACATGGACTGAACCCCAAATCTCCAAAAACTGTGAGCAAATAAATCTTCCTTTCTCCAAGTTGCATAGTCCATCTTTTTGGATTAAAGCAATGACAATATTGAACAAGACATCTAGCAAGATCCTGTTTCAAAACAAAAAATAAAAAAGGGCTGGAGGTATAGCTCTAAGGTAGAATGCACCTGGGCTTAATCCCCAGTATCACAAAATATGGAATTTGAATATGTGTGTATCACTATGATATTCAGATTTTAATTCTTTTGGAAAGATACCAAGGAGTGGTATGGCTGGCTCATATGGTGGTTCCATTCCCAGTCTTTTGAGGAACCTCGGTACTGATCTCCAGGTGGTTGTACCAATTTATGATCCCACCAACAATGTAATAGCATTCCTTTACCCCTACATCCTCACCAGCATTTATTATTCTTTGTATTCTCGATGATTGACATTCTAATTGGAGTGAGGTGAAAGTTCAGTGTAGTTTTGATTTGCATTTTCCTGATTGTTAAGGATGTTGAACATTTTTCATGTATTTTTGGCCATTTGCATTTCTTCTTTTGAGAACTGTCCATTTATTTCAGTTCCCAATTTATTGATTGGGTTATTTGTTTTGGGGGTGTTAAGGTTTTGAGTTCTTTATATATTCTGGATATTAGTCCTCTACAAGAGGAGTAGTTGGCAAAAATTTTCTCCCATTCTGTAGGCTCTCTCCACGTTCTTGGTTTTTTTCCTTTGCTGTGTAGAAGCTATTTGACAGGGAATTCAGAATTGATAACTTTATATATTCTCATCAATAATTCCCTAGATGTATTCATGTCCACTCACTCAGCACAACCCATGGTGAAGGAGAGAGACAGAGTATGAGATGGTCTGGAAAGCAGCTGTGCCTGCCGGGGTCTACAGATTATTCAGCTAGCCTATCAGTTCTGTTCACAGGGAACATGGCTTAAGAGTTGAGTCAAGCCACTGGCAGAACTCCTTTTTCCTGAGCTGTATGTGTTTAAAGCCAGTTATGAAATTGGGTGAAAGGACCCTTCTCTTCTAAGGCCTCACTTAAATCTCCTCACTTTTAATGGTGGAAAGAGGCCTGTCCACTTCCAGGAGGGAACTGAAAATGAAGGAAACACCAGCAGTGGAGCTTCGTTTTTTGACACTGCATGTTCCTCCAGGTAAGGGGAGGTCTACCTCCAGAAACTGCGGCCACAGCAATACCTTCAACCTCCATCAGTGCATGGGAGAACTCCAGACAAGTGCTGGACTGCTTTTGCCCCAGAGCCCTCCTTGTGAGGGACATGAGGAGGGGTGCACAGGAGAGGGAAGTACAGAGGGCATCACTGCATAAGGTGAAGTGTGATCTCATTGGAAATGTACTAACAATCATTCAGTTATTTTAATAGAATTCCTGTGAACAATTGATGCAGATTATAACCAGTACTCTAAGCTGGTAAATACTTTTATTAATTTAATTAATTTTATGCTCTATTTTTGTCCTTAACAAATAGTCATATGTTTGAAACTCTAAGGCCATCTATGGTATTCTACTACACATAAATTATTTTTATATAAAGAATACAGACAAAGAGTGCTAGAGAAGAGAGGGAATGAGAGGGAAAGGGTGGGGAGAAGAGGAAGAACAAGAAAAAGAGGAAAGTGGAGGAAGTGGGAAAAATACCTAGGGGAATAGACTGCTATATGTTTAATTAGTATCTTGAACATTATAGTGTTTAAAGTAAAATTGAATCTTTGAATAAGTATCACACCATGCATAAGTGTCATGCCCCTCAGGTTTTTGTCTATTTCTCATCACATGAATGGCATACCAAGGGATATGAATGTCATGAAACACATTCTCCAGAGTCTCAGTAATGTGACAACCTCAAAAGTATCATGGTTGGAGGAGGGTGAACAATCTGTCTCCTGTTTCTCCTCAAAGAAAACCAAATTCATTAAAAGAGTCAAACTAATGTAACCTCCCACTTTTTCCCCTAGGATTCTTCCTGGTATCTAGTAATGACCCAGGCTCAAGTCTGTTCAGGACTTAAAATATGTTCTGGTTGAATAAAATTGCAAAGAGCTTGTAAAAAATGGTCAAATTCACAGTGCTAGACAAGGGAAGAGGCAGGATTTGAATTAACTACACATATGGAGAAGCAATATATGAACTACTTTTGCCTAGAAGTTTTCTCTTGGAAGAGTGATGGGAAATAAATTTCAAGAAGTAGATAGAGGTCATAGTTGAAACCTACTTAAGACATGTTGAAGTGTTTGAACTTCACTTTAGTCATTGGGAGAAGTAAATAGTCCATAAAAGAAAGGTGCTTGTTCTGTGGGTTAGAGAGGGAAAACTTAAAGTGACAAGGACTAGTTTTGAGGTTGTTGATGTATATCCAGGAGTAGGTCAAAAGAGTATGCTGTACAGTTGCTTAGGACTTAGAAAAGGTAGAGAAATGACAGATGCATGCGCTTTAATGAAGGAAATACCATTTTTCCAAGTCAGTGACCCACATAAATTATGTATGAATTTCATGCCAGTTGAAATTCACATGATTAATGGTGCCATTGTTGCTTAACTTCTGGAATACAGTTTTGAAAATACAGAAGGGATCAGGACAGGGGGTCCGTGTTTATAATTCCAGTATTTGGGAGGCCTAGACAGGAGGATTGCAGGTTTGCAAGCCAGCCTCAACAACTTAGCGAGACTCTCAGCAACCTAGAAGACCATGTTTCAAAACAAAACAAAAGAAAGGACCGGGAGTATAGCTCAGAGGTAGAATGTTCTTGGTAGTTCACATAAAAGTTCACTGAGCTCTGGTGGGCAAGCTGGAGCTAATATTCTGGTAGATTGTGGACCTGTCTCAAAGGACTGACTTCCACAGAGGGGCTGAGTGAAGCAGGCTTAAATGGAGAGCCAATTACAGGTCTAGTCATCTTTCAAACCAACACCCTCCAAACTGAGTACTTTGGCTTTTCTTCACCAAAGCCTGGCAAAATCATTTGTTCATCTATTCAACAATTTTTCTATTAGATTTTTATTTGCTTTAATTGAATTGTGCGTGTATTCTCAATACCAATCCATTGTCTAATACAGATGTTTCAAAAATCTTCTAGGATGACTCATTTCTGATCTTTGTTGTGGTCTGTAAAATATTTTGATTCATATTTAGCTAATTTGTCAATATTTTATTTTGTTACTTGTGCTCTTAATATTACGTTTTAAAATCCTTCTTCATACTCTACTCATAAAATATTTTATGATGTCTACTAGAATTATTTTCTCAATTTGGAAAGATTGAAGCTCTAATGTTCAATGTATAAAAGTTGCAAATAATAACTATGGAATAACATTTCTAAAGTCTATAGACATGCACCTATATCTAGTGAAAATATCAACATATAGCTAGGGAAGTACATATCGTGTGTGTGTGCACGCGCGCGCACATGGGCGCACATGCGCGCATGCTGGGGATTGAACCCAGGATCATTCTACCTCTGAGCTATATACTCAGCCTTTTAAAAAATGTTTGGAAGCAGGGTGTCACTAAGTTAACATGTACTGGCCTTGAACCTGCGATCCTCCTGTCTCAGTCTCCCAAGTACTGGGATTACATGTGTGCGCCACTGTGCCTGGCCAGGGAGGTGCATATTAAAACCATGACTGTGGTTCTTTTAAAGCAATGGAGAATCAAATACTCCTAGGTACTAAAACAAAGAGAAACTTCACATTGTTTAGTTTCTTTCACAAAAGTCATAGAAAGTATGAATATTTGCTAGTTCCAGTTAGTATATACACAAATGTTTATTATATTCTATATTTTCTATGTTAAACTCCTATTGAATATGGTGAAATGAAATATATGGGAAATCTCCCTTAGTTAAGCCCGAGTTCATTTGCTACTATACCTATATTGTGACCGATAAACGCACTGAGAGTAGCTGATATGATAGCAAAAACAACTATCAGTTACTGCAGTATTAGCAATATTAGCAATAATAACTGCAGAATAAGACCAATTATTTAGCACAGGCTATTTAAGAGGTGTCATGGAAACCAAAAATGTGCAAGCATCATATAATTTAATCCAATATTGTGAGGTAAATGCTATTATTATAGATGAAATTTTATAGATGAAAAATTCTATGGCGTGAAAGGGCAAATAGCTCAGTGCCACAAAACCATTAAGCTCTCCTGCAAGAATTTGAAAATTAGAGTGAAAGTGCTTTCCTTAAAAGTTGGTGTAGTAGATAGAAATTCTAAAATTGACCTCCAATGATGTTATACCTCAATCCTAAAAACCTGTGTATATGATGAAATAGCACACTTGTGATTATGTTTCATGACACAGTTGACTTTAATATGGGAAGAACATCAAGATGGGCCTGATCTAATCACATTAGTCTCTATAAAAGCGGAACGTTTTCTCCCCCTGGTGGCAGGGAGGTACTACGAGAGATTAGTTTATAAGAAAGACTTAATGTGTTGTTACTGGCTTGAACCCAGAAGCAGCCACCAGGGGATGAGAAGCATGGTCTGAAGGAGCAGAGTGGCCTCTAGATAACAATCATAAGGAACAAAAACCTCAGACCTATAGCCACAAAAAATGGACTATGCCAACAGCTTGAATGAGCTTGGAAACTAATTCTTTCCTCAAGTCTCTAGTCAAAAGCCCCTTGACTTTGGCCATGTGTAAACATGGGTCCAGTCAATGGACTTCTGGCCCACACTACTGTGGGATGCTAAATGGGTATCATTTTAAGCTGTTAAGTTTGTGATTTTTTTTATAACAACAATAGAGAATAGAGCCTGTATCTGTGACCACCATGCAACACTAGCCCCTTAATATCCCCAGGAGTCTGTCATTTTAATTAAACTTCCACATTAAACTTCAGAAGTGATGTCTACCATTATAACTAATACAAATACTGCTACCTAAAACACAATCACTACAATAAAGACTAGTACTACTACAAAACATCAATAATTGCATTGCTGGTACACATAGACATATACATACATATGCATGTTCATCGTGTGCCAGGAAATAATCAGGCCCCAATTACAAAGATTCTGACTTAATAGGTCTGAATAGAGGTGGGAATCTGTGTTTATATAGTTTATATTTTTACCATGTAACGGACAGTACCATTACATGGTCAAAATACAGAAACCAATGGTTTAGGTAGAGTTATAGGATGAATTGTGTCCCCCTGGAAGTCATATGTTAAATCCCTATTCCTCAGTACCTCAGAATATGACTGTATTTGAGACACAGCCTTTAAAGAGGCAACTAAGTTAAATGAAGCTATTAGTGTGAGTCCTGCTCCGATCTGACTATATCCATATAAGAAGAGGGAACTAGAACACTGAGAGATACCAGGGATGCATTCACATAGACAAAAGACCAGCCATCTGCAAATCAAAAAGAGGCCTCAAGTGGGCATGGTGGCATATGCCTGTAATCCCAGTTCTTTTCAGGCTGAGACAGAAGGATCACAGGTTCAAGGCTAATCTCAGCAACTTAGTGAGACCCTGTCTCAAAATAAAAAAATAAAATACAACTCAGGGTATATCTTGGAGTTAGAATGCTCCTGGGTTTATCTTTCAGTACAAAAAAAAGGACCTCAGAAGACACTATACCTGTCACACCTTGACACCCTGACCTGGGACTTTTAACACCCCAAATTGTGAGAAAATCATGTTTTGTTGTTTCAGATAACAAAAAAATTTTATATGGAAGCCCCAGACAAATAAGTAATAATTCATTTTAAATTTATTGTTGGTCTCCATTTATTGTGAAGAAAATGAGAGACTAGAAAAGTTTTAAGTAATTTCCTGAAGTCCCACATCTAGGTACAAGTATTGGAATTTGAATTCATATTTGATTTGTTTTGATTTCAAACTCCAAGAAACATCTCTCTTTAGAATCCTTTTTTGTTTGCCACCATACAGATTTTCTGCTGCTGAGGCATGAGTTGTAATTTATGCAGTTAAATCAACATTCCATATAACACACCTATTAATATACACAAAAATAACTTTTTTATATTTAACCATAAGCATATTTTTGAGTCACATCTTTTCAAGGCTTCTCATATAAATTCTGCTAAAAATAAGGGATGAAGCCAGACTTGGTGGTACACACCTGTAATCCCAGTACTTGGGAGGCTGAGACAGGAGGATAGCAGGTTCGAGGCCAGCCTCAGCAACTTAGCAAGGCCCTCAGTAATTTAGTGACACCCTGTTTCAAAATAAAAAATAAAATAGGGCTGGGGATATACTTCATCTGTCCATCATTGCATCTAACCACAGTAACCTACTGAGATGATGAATGCTATCTTATCACTTTATTGTATCTCCTACGCACACAGTGAAGGGAGTTTTGGAAAATGTAGTTCATATCCTTAATCAAATTGATTTACCACAATCCTACATAGAAAGAGAAGAGACAGCAGCTACACTGCATTTCTAAACATACAGTTAGAAAAACTCAAGGGAGATTATATATTAGTTCATTTGAAAAACTATAAAATAGTAGATGAGATTGCATGCACGAACATATACATACATGTATAATTTCATTTATTATTTTATGTTCATTTTATGTATATATACATATATTCACTGACTATATGACTATATATATAGTCATATATATATATATATATATATATATATATAGTCAATGAATGTGCATTTTAATTGGGAGATGTTTCAGAGCTTCTCTCAGGTTACACAACACATTGGAAGTGCAAGATATTAAAAGCTACTTTTTCCTAAACAACCGTTTTTACAAGTAGGAAATCTGCTATTTGCCTAATTTTGGATAACTGGCAACAGAAGCAGGTATGCATATTTTTCATATAACATTTAACTTTTATTGTTTGCATGCAACAAAAGAAAAACTAGGATTTTGAAAATATAATAAAACCATTTTCTTCATTTAAGAAATAATTAAAATAGGTAGGGCTTTAGGAACACTTACATGTAAATAGTTGCAATAACATAAATTTGTACATTTATGAATATACATATGTATGTATAATACATATAATCATAGAGAGGTGATATTACTGTTTTCCAGTTGCCAGGAACTTGTCCAAGCATATTACAAGCATCATATCGATTATAAACAAAAGAGATCTGTGCTTTCACTACCCACATTTTACAGGTGAGAACGTTGAAGCACAAAGTGTTTAAGATACTTGCTCAAGATCAATTGTTAAAATTACTGAATGTGAATTTCAATTCAACTCCCAGAATCTGTGCTTTTAGTCAACCAACTACATTTACAATACTTCCATTGAGGGTAGTATAACACATAATGAGAAAATCAGAAAAGAATGTTTTAAATCTCTATGTGGAATTCTGTCTGCTTCACAGAGAACTTTGAGCTCAGACTTGAAGAATGAATTCAGATTTGCTTCATTTTGACAATGGCATTGAGGCAATGAAAAAGTGTGTGCAAACGATGTACAGAAAAAGAAGCACATACGTGTGTGTGGATATGTGGATATCTTAAAATTTGAAAGAGAAACATTTAAGCCACAAGTTGAGAAGTAAAACCAAAATATTCTTTAGTACCTACCCATTCATCACTCTGCCTAGTACAACACATTGTTTAGAGTAACTAAAGAAACTAAATCATGCAAGTAGGAATTGCATATATAATTTTATTTGACATTCATATTAATATAGCAAAATAGGATAGTGATAAAAGTTTGAAATCTGGAGTCAGAAGTAGGATTTTGATCCTGACTCTGCCATATAGCATGTAAAAAATACTAGGAATGTTAAAAATAAAAAGTTAAGTCTTCAGTTTTTCCCAGAATGAATTTAGCCATGTGATCTTGGACAAATATATTAACCTCTTCCGACATCATGTTTTTTTACATGTAAAATGAAGATTATAAAACATAATTGCTTAAATTACACATTTAGGACTATTATCAAAATATGTAGCACGAGAACATCAATTAGGTTATGTTTCAATGATGTAGGTCGATAGAGCAGTATGTGTAAGATCTTGAGGTGTGAATTTGGGGCATTTAAAGAATAGAGATAAGACACTACCATTAATGGACATTGGTGAGAACAGGGTAGAATTCTGTATAATAAGGTACAGATATAGGCAGAATTCAGACATGGATAGAATGCAGAGCATGCAGAGTGTTGTAAACAATAGAATAGGGCTTTGAACTTTTAGATTTTGTTTTAGCCATTGAAAGATCACACCAATAGTATAATACACCTTTTTCTCAAGTGCTTTATTGGACTTCCTCCAAGATGGAGCATATGTTATGCTATAAAATAAGTCTCGATACATTTCGAATATTCAAGTCATACAAAGCATATTCTCCAACCACAATGAAATGAAATTAAAAATCAACAATAGAAATAAATTTGGGTATTTGCCAGATATGTGAATATCAATAAAACACTTTTAAAACCTGTGGGACTAATAAGAAAATTTAAAAAGTAGCCAAGTGTAATGGCATATGCCTGTAATCCCAGTACTTGGGAGGCTGAGGCAAGAGGATCACAAAGTTTGAGGTCAGCCTCAGCAATATTAGTGAGACCCTGTTTCAAAATAAAAAATAAAATTGGGCTGGTGGTGTAGCTCAGGGGTAGAATGTCCTTAAGGTCAGTCCCCAATACCAAAATAAGAAATAAATAAAATAAAAAAGTAAATTAGAAAACATTTGAGATGATTGCAAATAAAATTAAAACATAACAAAACTTATGGAATGCAGTGATAGCCATGCTTAAGGACAAAATAAAGTTGAGAATGTCTATACTAAAAAAGAAGAAATACTTCAAATCAATAGCAAACTCAGCTTAAGAAACCTGAAAAAGAAGAATGAATTAAGGCCACAGCAAACAAAAGGAAGTAAGATTAGAGCAAAAAAATGAAAATGAGACTAGAAAAATAATACATATAATTTATAAAAAGCAAATTTTGTTCTTTCAAACCTAACTGAAGGAGGCAGGAGAAGGGAGGAAGACTTGGAGAGGGAAGCACTTCAATGGACATGATGTACATACACAAACTTATCAATGCCAATCATGTTGTGTCCTACACGGGAAGGTGGGGAGAGAGAAGAAGCAGGGTGGGAACTGGGGGAGGGCTCAATGGGTGCTGTGCGCATATATGTCTCTACAATCCTGAAATTTATTACGATGTATGATTATAATACATCAACTAAACAAATCTAAAAAATTGGCAAATATTGGCAAATAAGACTAACCAGGAATAAAAGAAAGACTTGGTTACCAAACTCAGAAATAAAGAAGAGTATAAGGGAACACTATAACCGATTTTATGTCTACAAATTAGATAATCTAGGTAAAATTATCAAATTTCTAGGAACATACAAACTGAGAAAACTGACTCATGATGAAAAAGAAAATATGTACAGAGCTATACTATATGGAGACATTAACTCAGTAGTTTAAAATATTACCACAGAAAAATCCCAAAATTAGATTATTTGGTGCATTTGAAGAAATATTCAAAGAAAAGCTAACAGCAATCTTTTACCAACTCTTCCCAAAACAAAAGAAAATAAGTCACTTCACAATGCATTCTTATGAAGTCAGTACTACTCTGATATCAAAATCAACCAAAGATATTGTATGAAAAGAAAACTACAGGCCAAGATACCTAATAGAGCTAAAATTCTTCAGCAAAGAACTGAGAAAAAAACCCACAAACATAAGAAAAAGATTAAACACTAGACAAAGTGGAATTTATCTCAGTAACACGACTGTTTTAACATATAGGAATCATATAAAAATCAATTAATATTATACTCAAATTAATTTTAAAATGTCAAAAACACATGATTTGCTTAGTAGACACAGAAAAAGCTTTTGACAAAACCCAACACCAATTTCATGATAAAAATACTCAACAAACTAGAAATAAAAACTTCCTTGTTCTGATAGAGGATCTATGAAAATCCTACATCTAAAAGTATACTACATTGTAAAAGTAAAAGTAAAGCGTTTTCTCTGATCAGGAAAAAAAATGGATGTTTTCCCTCACCACTTCTATTTAACATTATACTGGAGTTCTGGCCCAGACAATTGAAAAAGAATATAAAATGAAAAGTCCCCATGGGAAAAAGAAGAAAACATATTTAGATTTCCAAGTAACCTGGTCTTCCCTTTTAAATTTCCTAGGAATTCACACACACTCAAACACACACATACACACACACACACACACACACACACACGTGTGTGTGTGTGTGTGTGTGTGTTTGTGCTAACAAATTCAGTATAGTTACAGGAAAGATTAATCAGTTTTTTTCCTATAATCTGGCAATGAACTATAAGAAGATGAAATTAATAAAAAATTTGAGCCGGGTGTGGTGGCGCACGCTTGTAATTCCAGTACTTTGGGAGGCGAAGATTGGAGGATCCAGGTTTGCGGCCAGCCTCAGCTCTCTCTCTCTCTCTCTCTCTCTCTCTCTCTCTCTTCTTAGTGAGGCCCTCCGCAACTTCATGAGACCTGGTTTCAAAATAAAGTATAAAAAAATAGGGCCAGGGGTGTAGCGCAGAGGTAGAATACTTCAGAATAAACTTAACAAAAGGAACAGAAGACCTGTATGTTACAAACCACAAATATTGTCAAAAGCTCTTTTTGAAAACCTAAATAAATAAAAAGGCATAATGTGTTCTTGGATTGAAGGCTTACATATTTTAAAAATGGTAATAATCTTCAAATTTGTCTATAATTTGAACAGAATCTATCAGAACTTCTCTTAACTCAATTTTTCAGAAGTTGAAGAACTGATTCTAAAATTTACATGGAATGAAATGGTGAAAACAAAAACAGTGAATTAATAAGTGAAATTAATAGTGAAAACATTATTAAAAAGAACAAAGCAGAAAGACTACCACTTCCTGATTTCAAAACGTACTATCTACAAAGAATTTGCAGTATTAGCATAATAATAGGAACATACATCAATGAAAAAGTTGATTCCAAAAATAAACCCGGACATCTACGGGAAATTGATTTTCAAGTGTACCAGGACAGTTCAATAGAGAAAGAATAGTCTTTTAGAAATGATTATGAGGCAACACAACATTAACATGCAAAAGAATAAAAGTGGATCCCTACCTCACACTGATGATACACAAAAATTAACCCAAATGGATCAAAGACTTAAATGTAAGAGTACAATAGTAAGACTCTTGAAAAACACAAGGTTAAGTCTTCATGGCTTTTATTTTTCAAACAAAAGAAAAATAAATTAATTGGACTTCACCAAAATTAAGAAGGCTTTTTGTTTATTTCCAAAGATGCTATCAATGAGGTGAAAAAATAATTCATAGAATGGGAGAAAATATATTCAAATCATATATCTGACATCTATACAGCATCCAGAATATATAAATAATCATTATGGCTCAATAGTAAATGACAAATAACTCAATGAAAAATGGGCATAGAAATAAGATATTTCTCAGAAGAAGATAAATAACCAATAGCACATGAAAAGATGCTCAACACTATTTATCATTAGAAACCTGAAAATCAAAAACATAAGATTCTATTTCCCATAAATCAGAATACCTAGAATAAAAAAGACAGAAAATAACAAATGTGTGTGAAAATGTGAAAAATTGTAATTCTCACACTTTGCTCATGAGAACATAACGTGATACAGCCAATTTGAAAAAATATTTTGACAGCCGGGTGTGGTGGCACACGCTTGTAATTCCAGTACTTGGGAGGCTGAGACCAGATGATCCGGGTTCGCAGCCAGCTTCAGCTACTTAGTGAGGCCCTCCACAACTTAGCAAGACCCTGTTTCAAAATAAAGAATAAAACATAGTGCTGGGGGTGGAGCTCGGAGGTAGAATGCCCCTGGGTTCAATCCCCAGTACTGCCAAAAAAAAAGAAAAAATATTTTGACAATGCCCCCCCAAATTAAAGAATTGCCATAGGATTCAATTTCATTGTTCAATATATAAAACATATATTCCTCAAATATTACAGAGGTTTTATTCATATTAGCCAAAAAGTAGAAACAAATCAAATGTCTATTATTGGTTTAATCGATAAACAAAATGGGTATATTTCTACAATGGAAACTGCATATTGGCCAGATGTGGTGATGCATGCCTGCAATCCCAATACTTGGGAGGCTGAGACAAGAGTTTTGAGGACAACCTCAGCAATATAGTGAGATTCCTAGCAACCCAGCAAGATCCTGTTTTGAAACACAAAATAAGGTAAAAGGGTTGGGGTATACCTCAGAGGTAGAATGTCCCTTGGGCTCAATCCCCAGTACTACAAAAAAAGTGACATACTGATATTGGCTAAAATATGAAAGAACCTTTCTTTTCTTAATGGTAAGAGATAGTGGTTTAGTTATATTCTTCTGCATATAGATGTTCAATTTTCCCAACACCATTTACTGAAAAGACTGTCCTTTCTCCACTGCGTGTTCTTAGTTTTTGTTAAAACTAAGTTGGCTGTAGATGTGTTGGAATATTTCTGGGAAATAAGTTCTGTTCCAATTGTCGGTGTGTCTGTTTTTTTATACAAATATACTGTTTCTTAAAATTTATTTATTTATTTTTATTGGTGCATTGTAATACATCTTTATGGGTCTCAAGGTGGTAGAAGTATACATGCACACATGGGTCAATTAGCCCTCCCCCAATTCCCACCCCATTCGCTCCCCCTTCACTCCCTCTCATGCTCAGCATAGTAGTTGACTTTGATAAGCTTGTGTATGTACATCTTGTGCATTAGGGTGTTTCCCTCCCCGCCCCCATCTCCCTCAGTTAAGGACTTGGTACTGTGTGTGTAGGGATGGAAGAGACAGGAGTTGGGGTGCAGTTGTTTCAGCCATGGCCATGTGATGTCTCTCTTGAAAGCAGATTCTAAACTTTCTGTAGATCCTTGTGCATTGATACATAAATTATTTGATTTTCCTAGATGGCAGTATAACGTACCATATTTTCTCATACTCGAGTTTCAGTTCACATCTTTTTTGGTTCATACTTACATGCTCAGCCAATATTTCCAAAGTCAAACCATGTTGCTAAATAGTTGATGATCAAAATAGCTTCCCCCCCATACCACACATGGACAGAGTTAACTCCCCTAAAAATCACATCCTGCCTTGGAAAGATTTTGTCTATGACTCTTAGCTTACTTGCCTGGCCATCCCACGAATATCCCAATTCTCCTAAATGTTTCTAATTAATTAACTTCTGTAGTATAAAATATTGGGGTATTTGATTCAGAATTGCTGTTTCATCCTTAGTACCACCCTTCTTCATGTACCTAATGAAATGCTTCTCCTGAACTGGTGGTTCCTATATGCCTGTTTCTGAAAGAGTGAATTCACTGACACAAGATGAGAGGGATTTTTCAAATTAAAAGATAAACTGACTAGGAAATTTGCCACTGTGGAGGTCAGCAAGCATAGCAGTTAGTATCCTGTAATGGCCTCAGGTTAAGAACATGATATATAAATATGTATTTATATATGTATCCATGTATGTATATATGTGTATTTATACATAAAAGAAATTAACATAGGCTGACAGCTCTAAGGGATCGACTCCAGGTGCTTTGAGCCAGGGAGTAACAGGAAGACAAATGAGCAAGCCATGTCCACTTCAGGATTGTCAGAGCTGGAGGCTGAGACAGAAGGATTACAGGTTCACAGCCAGCTTCAGCAAATTAGCAAGGCCCTCAACAACTTAGTGAGACCCTATTTCAAAATAAAAAGTAAACTAGGGCTGGGGGTGTAGCTCAGAGGTAGAATACCCCTGGGTTCAATCCCCAGTACCAAAAGAGAGAGAGAGAGAGAGAGAGAGAGAGAGATTGTCAGAATCAGATTCTACCAGAATTACTAATGCTTTTGCCAAGATTAGAAAATCAGTTTTAGATTAGTGACTAAAAGTCATTTCAGATTCCTAGAAGCTCTTAAAAGATTGTTTTTGCCAGGCACAGTAGCACATGCTTGTAATTCCAGTACTTGGGAGGCTGAGACAGGAGGGTCACAGGTTCAAGGCCAGCAAAAGCAACTTAGTGAGGCCCTCAGCAATTTAGTAAAACTCTGCTTCAAAATAAAAAAGGGCTGGGGGTGTAGTTAAGAGGTTAAACGCCCTGTGTTTAATCTCTAGTCCCACAAAAAATAAAAGATTGTTCTGCTAAATATTTTTGGTAGAAAGATAAAACTTTTTAATGTAAATATATGTCAATCATTATTCATTAAGGAGAACACTCTATGGTTAAACACATGCCTTTTGCAAGGAGAAATGATAATATCCTATGGCTATATTATTCATTCATTTATACATTTTAATATTGCAAATAAATATTAAAATATCAATTTAATATTGTAGACAAAATTGGTGACTAAGAAGTCAATTAATAGTTTAACTTCAGCCTGGTAGAAACACCAATAATTAAGATTTATTTATAAGTTTGTGATTTATAAGCTAAATTACAGTTCAATTTCAACTGGAGAAAGATGTCTCCTATTTGATGCTAATTGACAGAATTGTGGAGAATGTTAGAAGCAGATCCAAATGTGGGGAGTTATTTTTTACACATGTACAGAAGCTATAAGAATAAAAGTTCATGGCCTTTCTGCTGATGTACTTTATCTGTGATTGAAAAATAAAATTTCTTGGATAATATATCTGACTCTAATCAATTATGCATAGAATCAGATATGATGAACATATTTTCCAGGTAATATACTTACCTATTGTGATGTTATCTAAGTAACCAAATACTCCCTTGTTAATAAATGAATGGAAATAATTGAGCTGACTTTTCTAAACTGTAATAGCTAGGCTCAAATTGATTACACTCATGCTCTGAAAATTCTGATTTTCTTAGATCCATTTACTGTTAACAAATTGAAGAAACTCTGGTTTTTAGGTCATATATTGTTCATGACAAAATTGCATGGGGAATTTACATATTTGTTCAGTCTAGTAAATATGGACAAATATCTCTGTGTGGGCAGAGATATCAATCATGGTAATTATGATAATACATTTGTATTTAGGTTGTTGCACATATTCTGATTATATTAAGATATCTGGAAAATTACAAGCTCAGTAGCCTCAGCAATGGACTGGATATACCCCTCAGGTGTCATACAGATTCATAGAGTCAAAAATACAAAATATGTTAATATTTCCAGCCTTTCCTCAGAGTCAAAACTGTCAATATTTTTAGTTCATATTCATAGTTTTTAAATATCATAAGTAAAAGTAAGTGAAAATTAAGCCAGGCACAGTGATGCAGTCCTGTAATCCCAGTACTTGGGAGGCTGAGACAGAAGGATCTCAGGTTCAAGGCCAGCCTCAGCAACATAGCAAGGCCTTCAGCAACTTAATGAGACCCTGTTTCAAAATAAACATAAAAATAGATCTGGGGTTGTAGCTTGGAGGTAGAATGCCCCTGGGATCAATCCCCCGTAGAAAAAAAAGTGAAAATTAATAGATTGTCCGAAAAAATTTTCTAAATCATACCCCAGGACAAATAAATAAAGACTAGAGATTTTTGTGAACATATTCCCCTTTTTCTGACATAAATGACTCATGCACAAATGCAATTCTTCCTAGTTACCCAAGCTGTCTGGCCTTAGGAATCTCAACTAATAAAGTAAAATTAGCAACCACACATGCCCTTTGCTTAAAGCAAGCCATGGTTGAAGGCTAGAAGACTAGAAACAGGGAGGACCACCTACACTGAAGTTGTGCCTACCACTTCATTACTGTATATCAATTATAAATATTTATTTCTATTACTACATAAGCTTAACAATAGAATCACTAAGCTTAAGTAAACCTTGAAGTTTGCAAAAAATTGACATTCCTGTCTCTAAATGAGACAGTTTGGAAATATTACAGAAAGTTTAGAAAACTGCTGAGCATTGCCTATGTTCCTTGACTGACATTTTTCTTCTGTGTAAAGTCATCAATATGTCAATACTCACTATAGAAAACTTCAAAAGGCTTATAAATATATGAACCATGAATAGAAATAGTTGTATTCCTGGTAACTATTTTAGGCTCTTTCTCTTATGTAGATAACTAAATATGAAGTACCAATGATAATGTTTTTGACTCAAATAGGATAACAGAATCTAGGGAATCGCAACAGAAAGCACAGTGTGCTTTCTATACTATACTATTTGATTTGTTTTTAAGCATCCACTTTTCTTTTAGTTTGTTTTTTTTACAAGAAGAAATTTTTTTATGTTCATTTATTGGTGCATTGTAATTATACATTTTGATATATGTCAGGGTATGAACATCATACATGCAAACATTGCTCATTTAGCCCTCCCTCCAATCCCACCCTATTCCCTCCCCCTTCCCTCCCTTTCATGCTCCAGATAGTGATTGAGTCTTATAGGTTTGTGTATGTACATCATGTGCTACAGTGTGTTTCCCTCCACCCCCCTCCCAACTCCCTCAGTTAGGTCACCTTCTTTGTCCATCTAAAGATTTCTTCTTCTTCCCTTCTAAGTCC
>PVJS01039125.1:0-19064 GCA_004027185.1 Glis glis
CCTCCGGTCTCCGCCTCCCAAAGTACTGGGATTACAAGCGTGCGCCACCACGCCTGGCTCTCTGTGTTCTTAATTAAGCATTCATTTCTAAAATGGGTATGGTCTTCATGAAGTCCAGTGGAAAACTGAGACCTAAAGAGATTTCCTATGACTCTAATAAGGAGTGGGTACACAACAGCACATACTACAATTGCTTAGATCGTTGATATTTTTTTTTTCTGGTGATGGAAATTACAAATGCTATGCTTAGGTCTTTTTACTCTACATGTTCTTCTGTTCCAAGGTGATCTTTATAGGGTTTATTCTGAATACTCCATCTAGAAGTACCTGAAACCTTATTCTCAGTTCTAGAGGAGTTTCCTCAGCTATGCTTCCGTACTTTTAAGTGCATGATTAAATGATGTTATTTATGCATGCACTTTAAATCGAGGCTGCATAGTCTGGACTCTGAAGTTGGGCAGATCTAGATTTGAATTCTCATGCTGTTACTTACCATCTGAGTATCCTTGGGAGAATTCTCTGAATTAATTGAACCCATGAAAAACAGTGATCTTTGAGAAAACAAGGAATTTACAATACATGTAGATTTGTAACAAATTCAAGTTTCTTCCTCTTTGTATTAGTCAATATTTTTACCATTGTGACCAAATGCCTAACAAGCACAACTTAGAGGAGGAAAGATTTATTTGGCTCACAGTTTTAGAGGTTCAGTTCATAGTTGGCCAGCTATAAGGTAGAAACCACAGGGGCAAGGCATGGTGGAAGGATGCCTTTCTCAGTGATAACAACTGGAAGCAGAAAGGGTGAGAGGAGAGGGCCCAGGGACATGTATAGTCCCCAAGGCCCTGCCCCCAATGACCCATCCCCTCTAGCCATGCCCTACCTCTGAACCTTGCTGCGCTGGGGACATGATTTCAACATGAGTTTTGGGGGGACACTCCAGACCCAAAACATAACACTCTTCATTCCCTTCTTTTTCTCTTAACCATGTGTCTGAAAGTTCCTTGATGACAGCCACTCTTCTACTATAGTGAAATGCCCTCCTCGGAGGAGAACAAACATTTATTTAATTTGTTCTTTTTAGTTAGGTATACCCTGAGCATCATTTGCAGAGTAAAATAGACTAAAGACACGGAGACTATCTTTCTACCTCAAACCGCCCAAAACTAAGAGTTTAGAGCATTCTGCTGTGAAGTTACCCTTAGAAGAATAGAAAATTACACCAGTACTGATTACATATTTTGGTCTTATTCATTTTTTATTTCCTCAAACTCTAATGATAAAATAAAGGAAATAAAGTAAATCAAAACAAAATAAAGCCCCAAGGTACACTCTACTTATACCTGAAGAAATCCAATCAATTAGATTTTTAGAAGCCTTCAAAGAATTATTGAATAAGACATAATATTAAATGAAGGAAGATCACAGATTCTACCTGACTTTGTGTCTTCATGTTCATTAGGAAAGATACACTTTCATAAGTGACAAAGGGTTAGGACTTCTTGGTTGAAATACTATTTTATTTCATGTATTGTAATTGAAGTAAAAGAATTTAAAAAAATCTCACAGATTTAAGTACAATGCACACACACACACACACACACACATACACACACACACACACACACACACACCACAAGAGTCAGGGAACTGAAATAGTCTGTAGTCCTGAGGGAAAACAAGTAATTAAGCCAACAGGTAACGAACATTCAGAGATAATTACCGGTAATACTCAGACACGCGTCTGATGATTAATAGCAATAGATTCCATGGAGGTGATTAATAAAGAGGCAGGCACTGTAGAGATAATACATGAATGATTAATAATGAAGCTCTCTTCAGGCCTCCAGGAAAGGAAAGAGGACTGAGGAGTTTGTCTTTCTCAGTGGCTGCCACTAGGAGGACTGTGTGGCCCCCATAAAACCAGGGGGGAGTTAAAGACACAACTTACACACTGAGAAATTACTCATATAAAAGTCTTGAGCAACAAAGTCCACATCCGAAAATGAGGAATAAGATAATATCTTAGGTGTTTTCCAGCCTTGTGAAAAGTCAAATGATCACTGATGGCGTGTGTGTGTGTTTGTGTGTGTGTGTGTGACTGAGAATTGAACTGAGGGACATTCTACCTCTGAGCTATGCTCCCAGCCATTTTTATTTAATTAAAAAAACTGAAACAGGAACTCAAGGTCTCACTAAGTTGCTGAGACTGGCCTTGAACTTGTCATCCTCCTATCTCAGCCTCCCTGTATTGGGATTACAGGCATGCACCACCACACCCGGCTATCACTGATTTAAGTGTTATTTTCAGATAATGAAAACAGCAGCTGAGACACTGAAGAAAGTTTGGGTCAGAAAGTTTAATACTAAAAATTAGAAGAGCCAAATATTGAATATTTGCCAATAATTGAAACTAAGAATCTCTGAAATTCAAACCTCAAAGTATTGATTCATGTACCAGAAAGTATGTCTTGAAAAATTGTCTATTAATGGTATGTATCTACATTCAACAGGTTGGAAATGACTATACCTTCCTGAATAGAATGCTTTCCAAATCTCACTTCTCTGAGTAATTTCAGAAATTATCTTTTTTCCAGAAAAAAAGATCATTCTTAAATGGAAAGGAAACCTGAAATCTATCTACTATTTGATGGGTTGTATGTAGAACTCTCAAAAGTTTTCTGACCCAAAGTCCTTAATTCCTTTCATTGTTAAATTTTAAACTGAAACAAGGTAAATGAAAAAGGCAAAAGAAATATTTTTTTCATGATTAATTATTCAAGAGGTGGATCTAAGTAACAATGGAAGGAATATTCTTGGCAAAGCCACTGATTCACTTTCATTTCACTGTTATGAAAAATAATAACATTATACTGATTTTTTCCTCAAAGATATGCAGTGGGAGTCCTAAACTATATGAAATTTGGTGCATACTGGACCCTGGACTGGGAATACAAAGATTAGGGTCATTAGTTCCTCCCTTGCCACACGCTGACTGGGAACTTCAGACATTGACATAAGCACTCCTCACCACGTCTCAAGCTGGTCCTCATGGGCTGATGACACAGACATGCATTAGACACATTTATGAAAGATAGACCATATGGTCACATGGAAATTGACTTAAATCCCAAGTTTACGAAGACAGGAAGTTGGAATATTTTCTCTTTCTGATCAAATTCTCCTTTATTTATTGATTTTCTTTTTTTTAAATAATTGTATTAGTGCATTGCAATTATATACTATAGTGAGGTTCAATGTAAAACAAACATACATACACACAGGTCTTGGTTTTATTTTCTTCCACATCCCACCCCACTCCCTGCTCCTCTCTCCCCATACATGTTAGTAAAATTGATAGTAATACCTTCATATATTGTCATAGTATTATTTGAAATATTTCCTTCATCGGTTCCTTTTTTTCCCCTCCCCAACTTTCTCCCCCAATCTCTTTCCATTATTCCACAGGTCTCTTACCATATTATTTAAAATCCCTTATGTTTCCTATTTTTTCTCCAGCCTTTACATGTAAGAGAAAACATACAACCCTTGTCTTTCTAAGACGGGCTGATTTCACTTAGTTTAATATTCTTTAGTTCCATCCATTTTTCTGCAGATGACATAATTTTGTTCTTTATGGTTCAGTAGAATTCCACTATGTGTATATACCACATTTTCTTTATCCATTTTTCTATTTACTAGACACCTGGGTTGGTTCCATACTTTGGCTAGTGTGAATTGTGCTGCTATAAACATGGATATACATGTATAGCTATAGTGTTCTAACTTTAATTATTTTGGAAAAATATTGAGAAATGGTATAGCCGGGTCATAGGGTACTTCCATTCCTAGTTTTTTGAGGAACCTCTATTACTGATCTCCATGGTGATTGTAAGATTCCATCTATCTCCAGTTAAAATGGCAACCACCAAGATTATTGATTTTCAGTTGAGTGTTTGTATTTTTTATTTTACTTAATTTTAATTGACATAAAAATTATACATAATTACAGGGAACCATATGATATTTCAACACATATGTACATTGTTTAATGTTCAAATATGGCTAAGCATATCTATCCCCTCAAAGATTTATCATTTACTTGTTGTGAAAACATTCAATATCCATTCTTCAAGCTGTTTTGAAATACACAGCACATTACTGCTATCTGTAGTCACACTACTGAGTAATAGAAAGAGAGCATCATGATGAATAGACTCCTAACATTCCCAGTATTTTTTCTATGATGCTATTAGGTCTTTGACACTTAATTCTTTGTTTAAAAAAAAAACTCTTTTGTTTTATACATGGGGACCTCTCAGGAGCAAAGACATTGGGTTTACTATTTTGGAATTTTTTTAACATGCTTTTATTGGTGCATTGGAGTCTCACATCACAATGAATATCTATTTGATGTTAACATACACGCGTACAGTTCTTAGTGTCCCCCCCGCATCCCCCCATGTATGAAGTACCAAGAATGATGTTGGTATATTCACACATGTACATATTGTTTATGATAGTAATTCCACTGATTCACTTCTTTCTTGCCCTTCGCCTTCCCTTGTACCATTTCTCTTACCCCACTGAGGGTTCTCCATTATCAGCCGGAGTCCCTTGTCTGTCCCCACTACTCCCTAGGTTGCACACATTAATGAAAACTTCCTTTTTGGTAATTGGCTGATCTCACTTAACATAATGTTCTCCAGATCCTTCCATTTTCTTGCAAATGATGTTATTTTGTTCTTCTTTATTGCTGAGCCCTATCCCCAAAACCTGCGCATTGGACTCCCATGCCAGCCAAGACCGGGCAGCCCCCCGCACCCTGCCTCAGCCAGCCATGCCTTTCAGCGCGACCTGGGTGGCCCTCTGCGCCCCGCCCCGGACTCCAAGGCCACCACCCGACACCCGGGCGGCCCTCCATGCCCCACCTCGGACCCCCACTCCCTTTGGCATTGCTACCCGAGACCGAGAGCCTGCACCTCTCTCACCTGTGTGGGAGCCTCTGTGCCGCACTTCAGAGCCCAGATACCCTCCGGCGCTGCCACCCTAGAAATGCGCCACCCTCCGCACTGCCTCAGAGTCAGAGCACACTCCAGTACCGCCACCTGAGATCCAGGAGCCCACGCACCTCCCTGGGGCCCACACGTGATCCTCTGTGCTGTGCCTTAGAGCCCGTGCACCCTCAGGCGCCACCACCTGATACCCAGAGTCTGCAGCCCCTTGGGCCAGTGCGAGATACTCAGCACCATGCATCAGAGCCCGGGCAACCTCCAGCAATGCCTCCCAAGACCCGGAGCACATGTGCATCCCGTGGGGCCTGGGCAACCCTCAGCACCAGCACCTCAGAGACTGGGTATCTTCAAAAACTGTCACCTGTGCCTAGGAGCCCACATCCGACACTGCACCTCAAAGTGCATCTAACATGCCAACACCCGAGCTCTGGAACCTGCATGCCCCCCACACACAAACACACACACACTGCACACCAGTCAACCAGACGGGAGGGAACCACAGCCTGCAGCATACTGACCCAATTGGGTCTACAGAAACCATCAAAAGGTTTTATACATAGAAAGGAAGATGATGTGGAGGCAACAGAAGCACAAAATTGAAAACACTGAAAATACGAGAATGAGGAACAGTGAGGAAATAAGAAACACTCACAATGCATCAACAAGTGAGATTACTTATATTGACCTACAGGAAATGCAAGATGGAGAATTCAGAATTTTGATCTTCAGAATGATGAAAGGCCTCAAAGAAAGCATAGAGGAGATGAAGGAGGAAATTGAGCCTCTAAGAAAGAATCAGAAAGAAACACTAAACGGAATGAAGGAGTCAATAATTGAATTAAAGACTGAAATAGAAACCAACTATAGTAGGCTCGACCACATGGAAAACAGGGTATCACTCCTGGAAGACAATTCATTCAAAACTGAAAATACAGTCAACGATATACATAAGATATTACAACACACCCTGGCCATCCAAGAAATACGGAACAATACAAGACATCCTAATCTAAGGATAAAAGGCATTGAAGAAGGTTTAGAAGTACAGACCAAGGGTATAAGAAACCTCTTCGAGGAAATAATTTCAGAGAATTTTCCAAACATGGAATGTTTAATACTTAATTTTAATTTGATTATTTATAAGATATGCATATATTTTAAGATATCATACTGTTGGAACAAATGAATTAGAAAATTACCTGTTATGTAGCTGCACAGAGGAAACTTTCCTAGACTTGATGATTCTTGGCCATAGTTTTTGCAAACATTATAAGAACCAAGTTCTCTCCCAAACTTTGTCCCTTTAGATAGAATCTATTCTCTACCACAAAATATATTTGGCAGTTAAAACTGGATGTGGTAGAAAATAAACAGTAATTTCTTGCACATGTCTGACTAAATGTTTGAAACCTCTTTGTAATTTATCTTTAATCCTTTAGAGAAAATTATACTAAAACTAAAAATGTCCAGCACTAGCAGAAGTTATTATTTTTTTCTCTCTTGGTCATAGAAACTACAACGTAGAAAATATCTTACCCCTTCATTAGGATGTCAGAATTCTGTGGGATCTTGGAGAACCTGTTGCTGAGTTAAATCAAAAGAGATGAAATAATACAAAGAACGGTATGCCTTATAACATTGACATCATCATGATGACCATTATCATCCATCATTGTAGCATCCATAGCATCATTTAGTTGTAGGCATGGTCTTAATTACTTTGTGTATTTTAATATAAAAATAGAAGTGAAAATATATGTACAACTTATAAAATTTACAGTTATAAAGACTCAACTTGCAAATTTCTTCTTCTGACCATCCTTACACAGATATATCCTTCACAAACTTCCTTGGAGTAAGAGTGTGAGCCAGTGTGATGTTTTTACCCATCAATATTTCTTTCCCCTCAGAATGTTTCTTACACCCTCCAGTAGGGATAATTATATTGCCATCCACTAAGTAGGATTTAGTCATTTCAATTTCAGATGATCTCCCTGATTATATTCTTGGACCATTATTTTCCTTCTCTCCCATCTTTGTCACTGTTCATCAAGGATCTATTATTGCTAGCACTCTGATGACTTGGGACTTGGCCATGTGATTTGTTAGCCAATAAGATGTATGTGGATGTCAATTAAACAATAGAAACCAGAAGGTTTGCATTGATTTATGTTGTTTAGCTTTGTCTCTTGCACCCCTACCCTGTACCATAAGAAGGTTCTTGGAACATGCAAAATGGCCAGAACAGTCCTGTAAAATGGTAAGAATTAAAAAAAAAAAACTAGCTATCAACTTCATCATCATCATCACATCATCACCCATCACATTTTAAAGCCAGTGAACAGAGTTTTGCCTGTATTATGGTTTATGTGGTTGTTTATATATATTCTTTGAAATGAAGGCAGCTCTGTTTTCTTCTAATGGGAAGATAAAAGTACCACCTATAATTCTAGGCAACATTATTGTAGACATACATTAATAGTCTTCAAAATTGTTAATAAAGTATTCGGAAGAACTCTTCAAGGGGGAAAAGAGACAAGTAGTTACATTTAAATTTTAAAGATTTAAAAAAAACCCAAAGGCTGAAAGAGATTTAAGGATTTGCTCTAAATTGTCATGAGTAGTTGTGTCAGAGCCTGGCTGGAAAGAACTGGCTTAAAAATAGTCCTCTTTTTTTTTTTTTTTGAAGGACAGCTCACTTGTAAATTGATTCCAAGCTCTTTTTGGATTTTTAAGTACTACTGGAAAAGGTATTTGTTAAAAATGAATATAAAAGTCCTTAGGCTTTTAATGCCTTTGTTTCCCTAGAAAATTCTATATCATTTCCCTCTTCCTCTCCCTGTTAGATATCTATCTATCTATCTATCTATCTATCATCTATCTATCTAGTAGTGTATGTATGTGTGTGTGTGTGTGTGTGTGTGTGTGTGTGTGTGTGTGTATCTGTGTGATACATGGGATGGAACCCAGGGGCATTCTACCTCTGAGCTACATCCCCAGCCCTATATTATTTTTTATTTTGAAACAGGCTCTTCCTACGTTACCACACTCTGGCCTCAAATCTGTGATCCTCCTGTCTCAGCCTCCCAAGTACAGGGATTCCAGGACTGAATCACCATACCTGGCTTCCTCTTGGAAATATCGGACCACATCGCATTGTCTGTATATTGAGCTTACTTTGGATAAATCAAGTAGGGAGTGAAATTAGAACTGGGTGTTTGGAACCTAAGAATTTAACTGCCCTTATTATGTTGATAATTCCTGATCTTTAAACCCTTTACTAGATGATTTTGATATAGCCTGTAATATTTCAACTTTATGTCTTAAACTCTGTGATGCATTCCATCTGGTTAATCCTCTAGTTATGTTCAGAACATATTTATCATGTTTTGCTTATTTCTGTCTCTATGAAATTATCTCTATCATTTTCCTTATGAGGAATGCCTCTGGTATTCTCTTCAGAGGATAACATTTCTTGAACACACCAGTTGAAATTCAGTGCTTCCAGAAAGTTCCTTCTAATTTACCCTACCATATGCTAACCCACCCTTTCAATTGTGAGCTCTAAATGCTACATAGTAAATGTCAAAAAAGAGAGGTCAAGGAAAGTGGTAATTAAAATTAAGAGGAAACATTTCGATATGCATATGTGTGGCCATATGTATGCTTACAAATTTCCAGAAAATTATAATATAATATTAAGTGCTTTGCACTGAAAATTAATCTTTGGTAAGTCATGGTGTGTCTCAGTATTTTCATGATTAAAGTTGACCAGGGGAGTGAGTAACACTGGTGTTGTCTTACATTGATATAGTATCCATCATAATTTTTCATATACTCTTAAAGCAATTATATGAATAAAATCAAACTGTCATTAATATCTTAAAATAAAACCATTTTTCTCATCACAGAATAGAAATGTATGAATATTCCTAGAAAATTGGAAAATACTGGCCGGGCGTGGTGGCGCACGCTTGTAATCCCAGTACTTTGGGAGGCAGAGACCGGAGGATCCGAGTTCGCGGCCAACCTCATCGCGCATGCGCGGGCGCGCGTGATTTATCTTTCCTCTCTCCTCTCTCTCTCTCTCTCTCTCTCTCTCTCCCTAGTGAGGCCCTCTGCAACTTCGTGAGACCCGGTTTCAAAAATAAAGCATAAAAAAAATAGGGCCGGGGGCATAGCGCGGAGGTAGAACGCCCCTGCGTTCAATCCCCGGTACCGCAAAAAAAAAAAAAAAAAAAAAGAAAATTGGAAAATACTGAAAAAAAGTAGAATAAGGAAAATAACAACCATACCTTATTGACACAACTTAGTTTGAAACATATTTGCGCAACATTTGACAAAATATTACTAGTGTTCCTTTTATTTTACATATTACATTTTATTTACCTTTCTGTCAGTATAAAATTTGAAATATATAACAATTTTAGGAAAAGATATTATAATTTCTGCTTCCTATATACAGAAATTTCCACTTACAGAGATAAGCAACTCACTCAAGTTCTTAAGTGAGAATAAGCTAGAAAGGCCAGTCTCATCTCTGTGTTTGTTTCTCCTGCAATCTTCCTCCTCCGTGTCTGAAACATTTCCTCTGTCATCTCGCCTCCATAGTCTATATATCTTAAAATCTGCATTGATGTAACATATAACATTTATATTTTGGAGTTAGAACTGTTAGTACTAACATGTAATTTTGGAGTTAGTTGCCTACAAACCTTAGAACCTTGCCTCTGAACCTTAGATCTCTCACTTATAAAATGGGGAAAATATAATTTTCCAACAGGTGGTCAATAGAATTAAATGAGACAAGTCAGTCGCTGTGGAGCACACCTGTAATCCCAGTACTTGGGAGGATGACACAGGAGGATTGCGAGTTTGAAGGGAGCCTTGGAAACTTAGTGAGACCCTGTCTTAAAATAAAAAATAAATAAAAATTGTTGGGGTATAGCTCAGTGACAGAGTGCCCCTGGTATAATCCTTAGTATCACACACACACACACACACACACACACACACGCATGCACAATTAAATGGGACAATGCATGTATGGTCCATAACTAGTAACTGATGGAGTCAGGATTCAAACCAGGTCAATTATGTCATATTCTCCCACATGATTAGAAGCTACATTAAAACAGAGCTGCCCCGACCACACCCTATAAACCTCTGCATACAAACTGTGCCATGAAGGAAGTGCTGTTTTCAGATATTCTAAGCACCAGCTCCATTACCTTGGGGCCAATTCTAACATATGAGCCTAGGTTCTCATCTGCAAAATGGGAGTACTAATAGTACCTACTCTGTGGGAATGTTATGGAAATTAAATGAAACGATGCATGCATGTAGCACATAGTAAGAACTTCAAAAAGGATAAATTCAGTTATATTTATTATCATAACAACAATAATAAAATAATAATGGAAGTTAAACCTCGGCCCTTTTGTGTTATTCATGACTTTCTTTAACTGCTGCAATTTTCATTCCTTATGCCTTTTAACATCCCTCTTGAGGGATGTCAGCAAAGCATCCTTAAAGAAAGCAAAATAAATTCCAAATGCAGGCAACTTCATGAAAAGAAAAAAATGGAGAGAGGAAAGGTCAGGTGGTTGCATGAGCATGAGAGCTTTTCCCAGGGCTGGCTGCTTTTCAACTGACTTCTTGCTCTGTGCGTACCTTCATTTTCCCTTTTTTCTTTTTCTTTCTTCTTTCTTTCTTTCTTTCTTTCTTTCTTTCTTTCTTTCTTTCTTCTTTCTTTCTTTCATCTTCTTTCTTCTTTCTCCTTCCTTCCTTCCTTCCTTCCTTTCTTTCTTTCTTTCTTCCTCCCTTTCTTTCTTTTTGTACTAGGGATTGAACCCAGGGATGTTCTACCTCTGAGCTACACCCCCAGCCAAATTTGCAATCCTCCTGTTTCAGCCTCCCAAGCACTGGGATTATAGGCATGCATGCACTACTAAGCCTGGTTTGCATCCTTTCCTCTCACGGCACATCTTACTCATCTTTACAGAGAAAGGAAGAAAGGAAAGCGATGGTGTCTTTCTGAACCACACAGGGACAGGAGAGGGGGAAGGAATAAGGACATATGTAGAGAAAAGTGAAATAGACTGGTGGGGAAAGGAAGGGAAATTTAGAAACCAGAAGAAAGAAAGAAAAGGGGGAAAAGAAAAGGAGAAAGTGAAGAAGAGAGAATGGCAATGAGCAAGTGAAGAAGAAAGAAAAGAATTATGAGCAAGGAATGAAATCAGAAGAAAGAAGAAGGCATGAGCAAAGACAGGGAAGATGGGAATGATCAAAAGAAATATGGGAGGAGGGGAAAGGAACGTGAAAGGGATGGAAAGGCACAAGGAACAAGTAGAAAGAAGGACAGGTGAATGAATGAATGAATGAATGAATGAATGAATGAATGCATGAATGAATGAATGAAAATGAAAGTGATGAGAAATAATGTGGCACTGGAAGTGAAATAAAAGGAGAAAATCAGATAAAGAGGAAGAGAATATAGAGAAAATCAGATGAACGGCAAAAATACAATGAAAGAGAAAGAGTGAGGCATCAGGTGCTGGAAATTGAGATAACTACTATTATCAGCTCAGGATGACATCATAGCATAGACTGGGTGGCTCAAACAAGAGACATTCTCACAGAGCGAGAGAATGAGGCCAAGGTCAAGGTGTCAGCCTGGTCAGTTTCTGAGGACTCTAGGGATGGCTCCCTGATGTCAGTCTTCTCACTGTGTCCTCATTTAAAGGAAAGAAAGAGAGTAAGAGAGTAAGGTCTTTGTTGTCTCTTCTTATAAGAAAACGAATCCCACCCTGAAGTTTCCGCCATCTTGACCTCATCTAAAACTAGACATCTCCCAAAGGCCCCACCTCCTGATACATAGGGGGAAGGGGGGTACAAAATTCTGTCTACATCAACTGCTACTGACAACAATACCAACAATGGGCAGTAGGAAGAGCAGAGTGAATACGGCTTATATACCTCATGCTCCAAATGAAGGATTCTGTTGTAGTCTTTCTTTTTTTTTTTTTTTTTTTTTTTTTTTTTTTTTTTTTTTTTTTTTTTTTTTTTTTTTTTTTTTTGCGGTACCGGGGATTGAACACAGGGGCGTTCTACCTCCGCGCTACACCCCCGGCCCTATTTTTTATGCTTTATTTTGAAACCGGGTCTCATGAGGTTGCGGAGGGCCTCACTAAGGAGAGAGAGAGACAGAGAGAGAGAGAGAGAGACAGAGCGAGAGCTGAGGCTGGCCGCGAACCCGGATCCTCCAGTCTCCGCCTCCCAAAGTACTGGGATTACAAGCGTGCGCCACCACGCCCGGCTCTGTTGTAGTCTTTCTAATTTTCTAACAATGTCCAAAGATATACATGGTGATTTTACAAATAATTAAAGAAGTCAGTATTTTCTTTCCTGTTTCTAATAGCAGATCAGAAGTTATGTTTGCCCCGAATGCCTCTCTATTGATTTCACAGCTCAGGCCTCTCTCTCTCTCTCTTTCTCTCTGTCTCTGTCTCTCTCTCTCTCTCCTTTTACATTGTGTTTTTTTTGTTTCCATGTGTGTTTGTTTGTTTTTTGTGGTTCTGGGGATTGAATCCAGGGTCATTCTACCTCCAAACTATACCCCCAGCCCTATTTTATTTTATTTTTTTATTTTGAAACAGGATCTCACTAGGTTAACTGAGAGTCTCGCTACATGCTGAGGCTGGTCTTGAACCTGAAATCCTCCTGTCTTGCTAAGTTGCTGAGGTTCTTGCTAAATTGCTGAGGCTGGCCTCAAACCTAAAATCCCCCTATCTCTGCCTCCTAGGAACTGGGATTACAGGTGTGCGCCACCAGGCCTGGCTTCATGTTTTTAAATAGGAAGAAAAAATAAATATCACTCATTGTTCAATATCTGTGTTCCAATAGCTGTGCTAGATACTTCATATACATCACCTCCTTCAATTCTCAACACAACACGAGGAGCCCTGCATAATAATGATGACATAACCAGTCAATCTGCCTTCCTCAAGACCCCATGACCCAGCAGTTCAAGGAAATAAAGTTGAGGAAGAGGAAGAGTGGAAGGAGAAGGAGGGCAGAAAGCCTGAGCAGTCTGTCACTAAAACAGCTTTTTCTGACTCTACTCTCCTAAAATACAATGAATCTTAAAAAAAAGAAAGAAAAGAAAGGCCATTAGAACAAATTTAAAAGAATTACTTCAGGACCCTTTTTAACGGGCATTGTAACATGTTCTCATTTAGCACATTTGTAGGATGCAAATGAAGTTGTGAATTGGTGAAAACAGTCCTGGGAGGTGATGCCACTTTAATTCACTTCAGGAGCTCTTTATTTTACCTAACGGTGTAAAGGTCAACTTTACCACATTCCCTCATCAGTTATTTTGAATTCTTATTTTTGTGGTATTTAAGTGAATACACTCTCTAGAGACAGCATGGTAAAGGCTGTGACAGATCTGATACTTAAGGAGGGAGTCAATCCCGCTTGCTCACAGTGACAGTGAGGTCCCAGCCCAGGACAGTGATGCTCTTCAGTTCTCCTTGTTCAGCATGGCAAGTCCTACCCCTTTATTTTCCTTATCTAAAGTGGGGAAAAGGGAAACACCTCAATGAACATGATGTACATACAAAACCTTACCAATCACTGTGCTGAGTATGGGAAGGAGGGAGGGGGAGGGGGAGGGAACAGGGCGGGAACTGGGGGAGGGCTCAATGAGTGCTGTGTGCACGTATGCCTCTACCACCTGAACTTCATCAAGATGTATGATTACAATGCACTAATAAAAAAGGACTTCAATTTATATTTATATAAATTTAAATGTATTTATATATGATATATAGAGATATATAAATAAATATGGATATGAGCATAAAAATAAAGTGTTTTATAAACTTATTTGCACAGAACTAATCAGTGCTCCTTTAACTAAATCATCATCTCTCCATACTCTTTTGGGGAGCAATTTTTATTCTTTCCTTATTTGCATCCTAAACTTGTTTTGTCCTTAAACTTCCCAAGACTTTGAGCATTGGGAAACCCTCCTTTCAACATGCCAAAGTATTTAGGGGTAAAGGGGGTTGATGTGTGTACCTTTCACATAGTGCAGAGGAGGCACAGGTACTACAGACAACGATTGTAACAGTGGCAGATGTTAATAGCTGGTTAATGTAGGTGATGCTATATAGACTTTATATGTGTCTCGTGACTTTTCTGTAAGTTTGAAATTATTTCAAAATAAACTCTTTTGAAATAACAACAGAAGCCGGGCGTGGTGGCGCATGCTTGTAATCCCAGTACTTTGGGAGGCAGAGACCGGAGGATCCAGGTTCGCGGCCAGCCTCAGCGCTCTCTCTCTCTCTCTACTTAGTGAGGCCCTCTGCAACTTAGTGAGACCCGTTTTCAAAATAAAGTATAAAAAAATAGGGCTGGGGGTGTAGCGCAGAGGTAGAATGCCCCTGGGTTCAATCCCCGGTACCGCAAAAAAAAAAAAGAAGCTCTGCTTTCAAGGTTTTATTTTGTTTTTTACTGAAAATTAAATCTTGCATAACCCTAGCCCAAAAAGATGTAGCAAATGCTTAGTGATTCTTTATCTCCCACAGATGAATAAATATCACCGTTATCTTTTTCCCCCCTTTTCATACTCATCTCTATCCCAGCCTAGTTAGAAAGACGGGGATACAAAGATTTTGTTCTATTAAGAATCCAGTGATGGAAGAAAAATATCCGTGCTCAATTCATCTCTGTGTGTCTCATACAATGCCTGGTGCTCTAAAGGTACATGACAGATGTCTACTTAGTGAAAGAATGATGAATTAATAAATGCCATTCGCCATTTCCTAAATACCAAACTTAAGCCCTCTTAACTGCCTCCTCCTCCATATCTTCTTGCGGCTCACCTGCTTCCTGAAATACCTCACATGCCTATCTGCCCACAGAGTATGTGGAGAAAACATCTGGAGAATCACAGATGTGGAATCCCCAAGGTCAAGAGGAGTTGACTCGACTTGATATTTTTTGCTGAAAACACATGAACAAGCAGGGCACCATTCTCCGCCCCAACATTTAGAATCATATACCAATAATGACAATACTATCAGTTAATATTTATTGAGCACTTACTATATGTTGAGCACTGCTCCAAGTCCCTGGTATGTATAATGCATTTATTTCTCACAATAAACTGATGACATACATGTTATCATCCCAGTTTTACAGATGACAAAACTGAGTCACAGAGAGGTTAAGTCACTTCGCTGAGTTTGCATTGGATTTCAGCCAGAAAGTCTGGTTCTACAAGTAAATTTTAGTGTGATCAGCTACCTCTATAGAAATTAGAGTAGGCTAATTTCCTATGTACGTTCAAAGGTTCAGACCAATATAATGCACTTATTATAAACAATCTGAAGAAGCCCACTATTAGCTCAGAGATGCTTGCCTGAGACCCAAGGAAGAAGCTCATGTATAGACAGTTTAGATGGACACAAGGCAAACTGGAATAAATCCTACAGTGGTTAGACATGCAAGGAGCAACGCTAAGGAGAATTATCTAGAAGTACATCGTGAAAATGGCGAGGTCATGCTAGGCCCAGAAGTATAGAAGTTCATGTTATGGTCAGTTTTATATGTCAGTTTGGCTAGGTCGTGGTACCCAGGTATTTTGGCAAATACCAATCTCCAGGTTACACTAAAGATATTTTTAGATGAGATTAACACTGAATCCCTAGTACACTAAGTAAAGCTATTAGCCCTCCCATAATATGACTGGGCCTTCCATCAAGTGAAGGCATTAAAGTAGAAGACCAAAGTTGCCCAAGGAAGAGGGCATTCTACTTCCCGGCTGCCTTTGAACTAGCACTGCGACATCAGCTTCTGCCTCCCCTCCTGCCCTGCAGATTCCAGACTCACCTACAATGAGCCAAGTCCTTCAACTACATAGTGCTTACTCTCTATGCCTTTCTGTTCTGTTTCTCTAAAGAACCCTGGCTAACCCCATTCATGTTCATGTTGTATTTTCTGGTGGCATGTGTTCTGGTATGGCTGAAATATAATCCTGTGTAATGATTATGTAAAACACACAGCAAGAAAGATTGGTCAAGGCCAGGTCATAGTGGATCTTAAACACCAGTTGAGCTGGGAGTGATGGTGCACACCTGTAATCCCAGTACTTGAGAGGATGAAACTGGAGGATTGCAGGTTCAAGATCAGCCTCAGCAATGTAGTGAGACTCTTAGCAACCTAGCAAGATGCTATTTCAAAACAAAAATTAAAAAAGGGTTGCGGGTATAGGTCGGAGGTAGAATGCCCCTGGGTTCAATCCCCGATACCACCAAAAAACAAAACAAAACAAACAAACAAAAAACAGTTGAAAGATTTTATTTTATTCTGCATGTAATGGGGAGTCATTGAAGGATTTTGAGGAGAGGTGTGACACAAAGAACGTAAGAGTCTGATTCAACAACAGAGGGATGCAGGATGGATTTGAGATGAGCAAGACAGGAGGCAGGATCCCAGTTAACTAGATACTGAAAGGATTGAAGTGAGAGTGTCAGAGCCCATAGGATGCAAACCCTACCTGGATAAAGGTGGCGATGAAAATAGTTAAGTGACTAGTGAATGTTTCCAAGTCATTCTGGAGACTAGTCCCCCTACATACTTTGCAAAAGACACACCCCGTTCATGTACTTTGCAAATCCCAAATCATCTCACCAGGACATTCTCTTCCCTCTTTACTTGCTGCCTCTGAAAATCAGAACATTCTGATCTAACTTGGAGGTAAGAAACCCTCTCTCCCCTCAGTGCCCACTGAGGATAACTGACAAACTGCTAGACCTAAGCCCTGCCTCCTACAAGAATCCTGCCTGGACCTGTCCCAAGGCACACTGCCTCTCATCTCCCTGCATGGAAGCCGGGCACAGTGAGGACATCTTGAGGACACCACTGTGGGAGCTCTCAAAAGGACAAAGCACCCCTTATTTGGAAACTCAGACCTTAAGAAGTGATAAAGACTCCATGACTGCGAAAGCTCCAGAAGGTCTTGAAGTCTGACATGCTGATGAAAACTGAAATCCTTCTCCGGGGCAGGGAGGGGGGAATGCACATTTATACCTACATATGATTTCACAAATGATTTCAGGAATTCACAGAACATACCTCCACCATCCATACATGCCCTGGGCTACCTGCTAAGGATGCGCTGTGTCTAACAGAGTGTTTGCCAACACAGAACTCAAAGCCAAATGGAAAAACTGGTTTGGAAGAGTCTGACTCTCACTAAGAACTTCTTCACCCACACCCATTGAACAGTTCTTGAGTTGTTTACCCATGAAAATAGTACCGAGATAAAATAATCCAAAGATCCCTTCTCCAAAGAGCCGTATTAAGAAGATGGAGACAGACTCCAGAGAGACAACTGGTTCTGGGGATTTAGGAGGAAAAGTGTGCTCTTAGGCTCCACCGACCTTAGCTCGCTGCTAAGATCTTCTGAAGAGCTCTTGGCCCCTTAAAGATTTGGCTTCCTCATTTGTAAAACATGAATAATATTTCCCTGGAAGAGGTGTTCTAAAAGTTAAAGGAGAGACTACAAGGAGCCCAATGTCAGCAGCACTACATCAAAAATAGGTAATCAAACCCAGGGATAAAAGTGATTTTTGCTTTTTTGCAGTTACTACAGAGAAACCACAGCTGCACACGTCTCTGTGGTTGTTAATGCTGAACGCAGACCTGTCAGGCCTGAAAGAGGTCAGCAACCACCGTGGTTTTTCCTGGGAAGACTGGCAGGGGGCACACAAGCTCTGGAGACATCTCATCAGGCTCATGGGCTCTCAGGGGGTTGTGTGTTATGTCATGGGCCACCACAGTTTGTGATTCTAATGTACCACGAGGCTTGGGACCCGCTGCTGTAGTCCAATTCTCCTTCAAAAATGGGGAAACTGAGGCAGAAAGGAGCGATTGGGAGGGTGAAGGGCACAGAACCAAGTCTCTTCTCCACGTCTCCTGATTCCCGGTCTAGAGCTTCTTAGGTAGGACACACCGGTGTTTCTCAAGGTTTCACTTCTGGCTGTCCACATTAGAATCACCTGGTCACTGTTAAAAAAAAAGTCCATTTCCAGGTTCCACCCCATGTTTACTGAATCTGAAAAAGAATTAACAAACTCTCCGTGTTATTCTCAAACCCAAATTTGAAAAACACTTCATGACATCACGCCCCTGCCACACTCTTTGAAAGATCCATTACTCTTTGTAGATAGAATCTAATGTTCTGACACATATAAATGACAACAAAGAGGAAGAATATCATGAGACCAGGAACTCAGAATCTGTCTCTGGTTTTGCTACGTCCTAGCCCCATAGCATAGCTACGTGACCTAGAAGGCTTATAGGAGTGGACGAGAAAATATATATTTTAAAAATTCAAAACTGACCAGGAGCAGTGGTGCATGCCTATAATCCAGTACTTTGTACTTGGAAGGCTGAGACAGGAGGATCACAGGTTCAAGACCAGTGCATGCTAACTTAGAGTCCCTGTTTCAAAATTAAAAAAAAAATAAAATAGGGCTTAAAGTATAGCTCAGAGGTAGAATACCCCTGGGCTCAAACCCCAGTATAAAAAATAAAATAAAATAGAAACTGACCAGAAATCATTACAAAGGATTAGGGATGACTGGCATTGCTTTTGGCAGCATAAGCAATCTATTGCTTCTGTTTCGTCAAATATAAAATGGATATTGAGAATGGGCCTCGTGTACATGCTGAATAAATGATGTGATATTGAATGTGAAGTGCCTAGCACAGTGTGGGTCATGGCAGATGTTCAACAAGAGTCCCGACTCCACTTGCAGCTATGAGATAAAAATTGAAGCATTTGCCAGGCGTGGTGGCGCACGCTTGTAATCCCAGTACTTTGGGAGGCGGAGACTGGAGGATCCGGGTTCGCGGCCAACCTCAGCGTGCATGAGCGTGCGCGCGCGCGATCTATCTCTCTTTCTCTCTTCTCTCTCCTCTCTCTCTCTCTCTCTCTCTACCTAGTGAGGCCCTCTGCAACTTCATGAGACC
>PVJS01039126.1:0-19060 GCA_004027185.1 Glis glis
AAAAAAAAAAAAAAAAAAAGAAAAGAGATAGCAAGACCAAAAGACCAAGATTACTGTTGAGCTCAGTTAAAAATCAGACAACTGAACTAGGCGAGATAAGCATTGCCTGGTCATTAAAGCACAAATACACGACCTAGCGTAGAGATTACTCATCATGTGCTGAGTGTACTGCAGAAGGTAATAAATGTACAAAGGTGTGACAACTGTTATAAGCAAGAAGAATGGGGTATGGAGAGAAGTAAGGCCAGCTGTAGTTGTGTAACACGGTAGCACAGGGCTAAGGGGCAACTGAGTTTCCCAGTAAGACCCTGGCATCTCACTATGGATTCCAGGGTCCTCCCTGTGTGTGGTTTTGCTGAATTTTGCCTCGATGCAGTGGTGTGGTCTGAGGAGCCTCGAAATAATTTAGGAATAAACACTTATTTAAATGTTCATCTTCCCTGAAAGTGGAAGAATGATTTCTAGAGATTAAGGAGGGTGTGAGAGGGGGAGAAGGGGAGAAAAGGAGGTTGGATTGGATCAATGCATGCTGTATGCATGTATGGGAATATCACACTGAACCCATTAATATGTGCAATTAATATATGTTAACAAAAATACAAATAACTAAGTGTTCCTCTTCCTAATCCATCCCATCTCAAATAGAAAAATAAAGGGGTGTGGGCTAATGAATACATTTGTTTTAGAAGCAATGAATATAATAATTAGGATAGACTGGGATAAAGCTTTTACATTTCATAAATTGCTCTCCCTTATAGTATCCTGTTATGTCTTTAAGACAAGCCTGTATTGGGGAGATATTATCATTTTGTGGACAAAGAAACTAAAGAACAGAGATGTCAAATTACTTGTCCAAAGCACAGAGCTACAAATGGCCAAGCAGGGCTTGAGTCCATGTGCCCAGTTGCCTGCCATATGAAAGGCTGTTTGTGGTTCTGCATTTTGTTCAATTTCCTATTACAACCATGCTAACAAAAGAATGCTGAACTCCAGGATAGCAGAAAATTACCATATCCAAATTCTCTTCTGGAAGTTATTGGGGAATCCATAATAATTTTTTTTTCTGTTACAAGTTTTGCAGAGGGCCAGGAGGAATGCATTTTAGAAAAATTTTCTCATTTTTTCAGGCTGAAAGTAAACTTTGAGATTTTTTTTTTTTTTTTTTTTTTTTTTGCGGTACCGGGGATTGAACGCAGGGGCGTTCTATCTCCGCGCTTAAGACCCCGGCCCTATTTTTTATACTTTATTTTGAAACCGGGTCTCACGAAGTTGCGGAGGGCCTCGCTAAGGAGAGAGAGAGAGAGAGAGAGAGAGAGAGAGAGAGAGACAGGGAGAAAGACAGGGAGAGAGAGAGTGAGAGAGCTGAGGCTGGCCGCGAACCCGGATCCTCCGGTCTCCGCCTCCCAAAGTACTGGGATTACAAACGTGCGCCACCACGCCCGGCCTAAACTTTGAGAATTGATTACCTTACATTTAAAAAGTCATTGTTACATTAATCATTTAAATTTTTTTAATATAATAGATTTATAATATTTGTTTTTGTAAGACAATTAAAACTACCATATCACATTTAATGTAAAAGTTATAATGCACCGGTTCAGTTTGACACAACTACATAAGATTTTTAATATTAAGGATAACTCATTTGCTTAACAAGGCAGCAGCTATTAAACTATAACGTGCTCAGCTTGTTTCTCTTACAGACTCAGAAAATAAATTTTTGTCTTTTTAACTTGCATTTATAATCTTTCTGCAACTCAACATCTCTTTAAGTATTCAATTTTAATTTATGTAAGCTAAAATACAATACTCAGTAATCTTCACTATTATGACTTTAAAATAATATTAAATATTAATAACATATGCTCTTAAGAAAGTGTTTTTGTAAATACAACTGACAAAATATTCAACAAAGTGTGTATAGTAATGCCTTTGTGTATAAGTATAGGCAGTATATCTTTCTAGAGTTATTACAGTATAATTTAACAATCATTGCATAATAGCAGATGTGTAATAATTTCCATATAAACTATTACCTAAGCTTTAAAATCTGGACATATTTCAACAAATCATTTCTAAGTAAAAGTATAGATGCTTATTTACCAACTATCTCTTTAACTGGTAATTTCCTTGAAAGTGTAGCGTCTGGCTAAACCCAATTAATGAACTTTCGAAGACTCAATTTGAAAATCCTTTAACTCCTCTGAAGGTAACATATTCTCTGGTGACAAAGTGTTATGCATTAAGTTTTTTGTTCACAGTGGATTCTTGCCAAAGGCTGACTCTACCAATTCCTTCTCAGAAAGGGAGACTTCTTGGGTCACTCTAAAAGAGGTCTGCCCTTTCATTATTTCACATCTAGAAAGGTCAAAGGGCTTAAAACCAAAGAAGCTCCAATGGATGATTTCTCTCCCATTTCCTAAGCCAACTGATTAATAAATAGCTCGTCAGAAATAGGAGAGGATTGGACAAGTGTGGTTTGCTTGTTTTGTTTTTTTGTTTTTGTTTTGCAGTACCGGGGATTGAATCCAGGGGCGTTCTACCTCCGTGCTACACCCCCAGCCCTATTTTTTATACTTTTTATTTTGAAACCGGCTCTCACAAAGTTGCGGAGGGCCTCACTAAATAGAGAGAGAGAGAGACAGGGGGAGAGAGAGAGAGATAGAGAGCGAGAGAGCTGAGGCTGGCTGCGAACCCGGATCCTCCGGTCTCCACCTCCCAAAGTACTGGGATTACAAGCGTGCGCCACCATGCCCCGCGCTTGTTTTGTTTTTAAAGTGCTAACAGAGCCTATTATATCTCCAAGTAAACTGTCATGTAATGACTAAAATATAAGCAGCATAAAGTATACAGATTTTACACATCTAAATCAGATAATCAAAGCCCTTTCCATAAATGCTGGCAATTCTATATATTATCTTGGCAAGCATTACATGCACAGATACTTTATGTGCTTGACAGACTAATACAACCACTCAGTTTTAGTGAGTTCCACTTAAGATAGTTTCTTGTTCATTTTGTAAGAATTGGTTTGACTTCTTGTCAAATTCCATCCAACCAGAAACAGAATGACCAGTTTCTGACCAAACACAGAGTGGTCAGGCTGGTCTTGGCTCGTCTCTGACTTGTTGGCATAGTTGGAGGGAACATGGCTCAGAACGCCATGCGAGAAGAATGTACCATGTGATTACACTTGGTGAGAAGGCTGGTTTGGGGATTGGAAAGAGCTTCATTCTATTTTAAGCTTTGTTTTTTAAAAAGCATTAAGTTAAAATTTATTTTAATGGACACTTTTGTGTGTACATGAAATTGTACATATTGATGGGGTACCACATGATGTTTTGATACATGTATAGACTCAGATTTTGAGTGTTAAAAGGAAACTTAAAGGGGACATTGTGACTTTTGATTTGGGCCTAGATGAGACATCTTAAAGGTTAAAATAATAGGTGAAAGAATGATTAAGTGATAAAAAATAATGTTGGCTTCTTGCTTGTCATTACAAATTAAACTCCTCATATACTTATCCGACGGACCATTGTTTCATATTTATGGATACTTATGATAAGTGAAATTGGCCAATTGTTTTTCTTTTTGGTCTAGACAGCTAGTTCTGGATACAGGGCACTCCAAGAAACAGAAAAGAAACCATCTTAATCTGTTCAAATTTCCCGTGGATAAGACTTTATCCAAACCATCACTAACCCTACCATTCAAATCGCCTAAAATCATTTGGCTCACTCTTGGATACTACTTTAAAGACAAGATTTCAGAAGCCTGGAAAATTGGTTCTATATATCAGAGGAGTCTATATCCATATTCTCAAGAGGGTTGTATGAATATTAAGGCATCCTGGGCCTGTCTTGCCAGAAAGCTGAATCAAGGAGGGATAAGTTCATGCTTTTCAATTCAATAAGCATTAACTCAGAATCAATTATGCATCTGTATCTCTGCTAGGGGATTTGATATTTCATTATCTGGCTGGTGTTTAGAATGATATTATTGGTTCAATTTCCCAAAGGGAGAACAAGACGAATTAGGGGTAAGTCTTTGTGGCATAGATTATAAGTGGCCAAGGCAGGATTCAAATTCAGTCTTCAGACATGAAACCTTCTACACTGTCTCTGTTCTAAACTATGGACAAACAAATCAGGGGCTCTACAAAGTCTGAGGCCAGATGAGCTCTAAATTACTAGAGACCTGCATGTCTTCCAAAATTATTTTTCTAGAAATCTGGAGAAATATCTCTAGAATTTGAACATCATGGCCTTGGTTTTCTAATTAGCATGCTTCTGATGCAAGGCCCAGGAAAGAGATTTACAGATCTCTATTTGATTATTGAGGCGGGGATATTTAAGTCATTGTAAAGTATGGTCTGAAGTGCTCCCCAAGGGATGCTTCTAGGGGAAATTGGAATTGATAGGTTACCTGATTTACCAAATTATAAAGTTAAATTGGGAGGCATTTTACAGAACTATTACAGAGAGTGGAAAAATTTAATATGTGATTCATATAGCCAAAGAAGGGGGAAATAGAGTTAATTCGGGGGGGAGGGGAAGAAACAAAATAAGCAATCATAATACACTTCTTGGCTCAGCAGTAAACTGCTTTTCATAGTCATAATAATAATAATAATTGAGATGTAATTCTACTGGGAAGATGGGGGAAGGAAGGTGTGTGTAGAAATGAAGGTGAGGAGGTGATGTCTGAGTCTCTAATATCACCACATTCATTCAAAGTACCTGGACAATTTCTGGGTAAAATTTCAACCCCAATGAGTGAATAGCTGAATCCCTAATTGGATCAGAAGAACTATATTATTTTGTGTTTTAATACTCAAAACCATTTGATCTTCATGGAAAGAATTGTAATATTTAGCCTATAACTTGAAACTGGAAAATTTTCCCACAACTTCAATTTTAGAAAACTAACCAAAGGGAGCTTACTGTACTGTTTTTTAAAATAAAAGAATATTAGATTTTCAAGTATTGAAATGGCTAAAATTCCCTGTTTTATAAGTGTGCTGGTTATGATCAACTTTTCCAGGTGGAAATTGGAACCCTGAAGTAACCAACCTTGAGTTACAGAACTCCTTGCCTCTGCCTCTATGCAGACAGGTCACCTCGTCTTAGAAATAACTCACACTTGTCTTGCAATGATTGAGGTCTGGACTTGGTCTTGCTGCTTGATCTCTTGGCCCCATGTCCCTGGGATGAGCTTTCCCCCTGGCTGCTGGTTGAGTTCAGCCTCACCCCTAGGTCTTCCAAGCTTGCTTCCCTGCTGGTGCTTCGCCTGTCACACAAATAAGTCTGCACACAAGTAGCTGGCCTGCAGCTAGTGTTTTCTAGCCTCTTCTTCCCAGGGACTGGACCCTATTCCAGCGTCACTTAGCTGTAAGTAGGATCCTGATTTAAATTAGATTAAAACCTCTGCCCACAAATGGCCGCAGACCATACCAATTCCAGACACCTGTATTTCACTATTGCTTGAGGATTTCTGCTGTTCTCTTCATACCCACCCTGATGGACCGGATCTGAATGCTGGCACACAGTGAGACGATCCTCCTGCCTGGCTGCATGCTGTCCCTTGCCCTGTTGATGTTCACGTCCTCACCTCTGGGCTCTTCTGTTTTTCACGTTCTGTCTCTTTCCCCACTGACCCACAACTGAAGTGCTGGCATGCTTCCCAGGCTGGTACAAAATGGGCAATTCCCAATTCTTGTTATGACCTTCCTCTGGTACTAGAGATAATTGAGTCCTAACCAGGATAACTTGAATCTGTCTGGATTATTTTGTTTCTCTCCTTCTCTCTCTTTCTTTTCTGTAGTCATCTCAGCAGGTTTGAGGCAAGCCACTTTTCTGTGATGTCCCTACACAGCCTGGAACTAGTGCAAGCCTTGGCAATTTTTTTTCCATTTCTTTTTTACTCTGTTATCATCTGAAAATTCCTCAGTGCCTGTCACAAATGAGGTGGCAATGTAATTTGGAAGCCCAACTAAAAAAAGTCAGCTTTTCAGGATGGAGAAACAAAGGAGATCATCATGGAAACTAGGACTGTTATATATTAGGTTTTCTAAAGAAGAAGGTATAATTTTAAATTTTTCTGAAGAAGGTATACTTTTTTATTTTTCTGAATGGTCTAGCCATTAACAGTCAGTGAAGTAACCTGAAGCTATAATAGGAACTCTCACTTGCCAATTTTATTTTATTTTAAAAATGTATTCATTTATTATTGTGGTACTGGGGATTGAATTTAGGGGTGTTCTACCTCTGAGCTACACCCCCAGCCCTATTTTATTTTATTTATTTTGAAACAGGGGCTTACTAAGTTGCAGAGGGCCTCACTAAGTTGCTGAGGCTAACCAGGGCAACTTAGAATCTGTGATCATCCTATCTCAGCCTCCCAAGTACTGGGATTACAAGTGTGCATCACCACACCTGGCTTTGCCAATTTTATTTACAAAAAAATTTTTTTGAGTAACATATGTTTATGAGCCAAAATTCAAAATAAATAAAAAAAGACTAGGATAAAATGTAAGTCTTTTCACATCGTATCCTCCAGTTTCCCAGCTCCCTGCCCCACCTTTCTTACCACCTACGTGGTATGCAGATATGTTCTATGTGTACATGCATACACACACATGCACAAGCACATGTACACATATCTATTTTTTCCATTGAATAGTAGTACATTATTTAACATTCTGAATTTCTTTTCAATTTCTGTTATTTCGGAGTCTATCTCCAGAAAGATGACAAAGTGTTGCATTATTATTTTTAGAAGCTGCAGATAATTCTGTTTTTGAATACATATAATTAAACTACCTGTTAATAAATAAGGTTTATTTATTAATTTATTAAATATCATTTATGTTGTTTTCAATTTCTGCTATTAAAATACTCCCCCAATTAATATTTCAGTACTCATTAAGACGATGAAGGGAAAATGAAAATAGTGCACCTATATAAGTATAGCCAATATTTATATGTATATATATTCTTTTCCTAGTTATTTCTTTATCCTCTCCCTTGAATTGTGACTTTAATATGATTATATTTAAGATATACTTTTCTTAATGCAAAAAATGCTCTCAAAAGTTGAAAGTAAGCTGGGTGTGGTTGTGCACGCTTGTAATCCCAGTACTTTGGGAGGCGGAGACCGGAGGATCCAGGTTTGCGGCCAGCCTCAGCTCTTTCTCTCTCTCTCTCTACCTAGTGAGGCCCTCTGCAACTTCGTGAGACCCGGTTTCAAAATAAAGTATAAAAAAAAATAGGGCCGGGGGTGTAGTGCGGAGGTAGAACGTCCCTGGGTTCAATCCCCGGTACTGCAAAAAAAAAAAAAAAAGTTGAAAGTAAATACAAATTTTATGAATTGAATAAAATGGTAGATGTATTAAGTTGTTCATTTTTCTAAACAAGGAATCTAGTTAACCCTTTCAGAAAAAATATTTTGCAAAGAAAAATAACCCCCCTACTCTTTCTGTACTACAAATCTTGAAAGATAACATATATGTTTGATTAAAATGTTTTTTCTTGGTGTATTTTTTAATGTTCTTAGTATAGTTTTTAGAAAGCAATGGGTACTGAATACATAATATTGTTTGACTCTCCCAGTTATTTTATGGTTAATTTTTCTCTATTCTTCTGCTCCTAAACATAATTGGCTTTGGGGACTACATAATACAGTAATAAAGTCTGTCATTCAATAATAATTAGGAAAGCTTCATATTGAATCACCAAAGTATTTTATATATAGATATAGATATATATACCACAAAAAATGTGATTCATTTATTGCTAAGTTTTGTTGGCTACCAGAAGGCTGATATGGTATCATTTGTGATACTATCTTGTTTTTATTTTTCTCAGATTAGATGTAGATTCTACCACTTGTTTTTCATTGCAGCTTGATATTCTGTGTGTACTACATTATACAGTAAAAATGAATACCAGTATGAAAGAGTGACTTTTGTGTTTCTCCAAATTACTTTCTACTTTGGTGTTATGAGAAGATATTGACACTGGAATTCTTTCTCACCAGAATATCCCTCTTATGGGGGAGGAAGGATAATGGGAATTGAAAACAAATGTTGCTTAGGCACTTTCAAGGAGCACTGTAGCATTTCCACCCAGCTGCACATTGAATTGCCGACCAAATCGGCTCAAGGGGTTGGGATTCTTCCTTTTAAGAAGAAAGAACTTAGGATGGCTGTGTGCAGAAGCCCTTTGTTATGGTGCAGGCGTCTGCTGAACTGTCACAATCATCTAAATAGTCCACCTGGGCTGAATCACTCTTTGAGGTCACTGAACTCCTGCTATTGAAAAAAGAGGCAATGAAAGCCCTGAAATTCAGGGAAAGATTTAACCAAAGCTCCTGGGGAGAGGGGGCAAGCTGGGTAATACAAAGCAATTCAGAAAAGAGTGCCACCTGGAGAGACTCAGCCCCTCCCACTGTGACCTCTGACAATAGACCTGACCAGGTCTGCTGAAGAAAGAACTCAGAGTTGTTTTCTGTCACCAGCCACCCCACCTCTGGTACCATCCATCCTCCATTCCTTCAACAGGGAACTAAGTGGAAGGGATTTAATTTGCAGAGGATTTCCTGGGCTGGGTGCATCTTGGCCACTCTCCAATTATTTATTGAACACTGTCTTTTAGAGCAAGGGTTGGTGTACTTTTCCTGAAAAGGACCAGATCAAAAATATTTTAGGCTCATGGTCCTCTGCTCTTCAACTCTGAAAGTGGAAGACATTCAACTCTGAGAAGGACGACATGTAACAAGTCTTTGTCTAATGCATGTTTACTTACACAATTAGGGGGTGAACTGGGTTTGGTCCACAGGATGTCATTTGCCAACTCTTGTTTTTGGAGTAACTTTCCTTTCATTCGTTGTTGATATTATTATTAATTCAACAAGCACTTGCTGGGCAATTATTAACTGCCAGGTACCTGAATACCTGTATTCTTTTTTTATCTTTTCTTTTTTTTTGGGTACTGGGGATCGAACCCAGGGGCATTCTACCTCCAAGATACACTCTCAACCCTATTTTATTTTTTATTTTGAAACAGGATCTCACTAAGTTGCTGAGGGTCTTGCTAAATTGCTTAGGCTGGCTTCAAACCTGCGATCCTCCTGTCTCAGCCTCCCAAGTACTGGGAATACAGGTGTGTGCCACCATGCCTGGCTAAATACCTGTATTCTAAATTTCACTTTGCTTTAACAGAAAAGAACTAGTGAAGTATGCTTATCAAGCAAATTAATAATGGCAAGAATGTCTACAATTTTTTTTATGAAAACCGCTAGCCTGCATTTATACAAAAATGGGTTCTTTGGCTTTAAACATAAGATAAATCTACATACAGTCAGAATATTAACAGTATATATTGGATGTTGGCTTGAATTTGGAAGAGCAGGAGTAAATATTGTATGCATATCTTATGTAACTCAAGGGTATGCATGCCGGTAAAGGAGTTAACAGGTAAGATAATGCTATGTAAGACTATTTGCAACAAAATATTGTATTATATTTTAAGTCTATTCATATATTAATATTAAGGACAAAGCATGCTCTCATATACACTCACACATAAATAATATGCATGTGAAACATACAATGCAAAGTTGAGTTTTTGAAGGTGTTTCAGGTCCCTAAAGTTGGTATTACCTCAGCCACCTTATCCTCTCAATCTACTCTCAGAGAGAAGGTATAGATGGTAAAAAGAAAAGGGAGGAACATCTGGCTAAAATGGAGAGAGATCACAAACTTCCTAGAATAGAAAGGCAAAAATCCTTGTCAACATTTTTAATGAGTGCAGAAAACCTCATTACTAAATCCTTAAAAATATCCTAAAATTTTTTCCCCCACAGGCTACCCTCTCTCATTATTATAGATTGAAAAATACTGAACAAATATTAGAAAAATGAATCAAGCGACTTTGAAAATGATTTTTTAATATGTTTTTATTGGTGCATTGTAGTCTCACATCACAATGAGTATCAGTTTGGTGTTAACATACATGCACACAGCTCTTAGTGTCCCTCCCCCCACCACCTCCCCCCCACATGTAGCACTGAGAATGATGTTGGTATAATCTCATATGTACACAGAGAACCCTCAGTACTGAAAATGATTTTATATCATGAGTAACATGTTTATTTTAGAAATACAAGATTGGTATAACATTTGAAAACTAGTGTAAATTATGACAGAGGCATTATAAAGGGGAAGAAGTATATGATCCTGCTAATGAATACAAAAAATATTTGGTAAAATTCAATACCAATTCATAAATAAAATAAATTCTTAGCATTTAAAAAGGTCTATGGGAAACATTAATTTTGAAGTATAGAAAGTATCCTACCTGGCATTGGAAAAGAAACAATGACATCATCACCACTTCAATTCAACATTGTACTAGAACTTACCCATGCAATAAGGCAAGAAAAATAAAGGTAAATTATGTATGTATGTGGAGGACTTAAAGCATCTATAGACAAACTATTAAAGCAAATAAGTAACTTCAGCATGGTCATTGAATACAAAGCGAATATATAAAAATTAGTTGTATTTCTATGTATCTGGAACAAACAACTGGAATTTGAAATATAAAATAATTAAAAGTACATCAAAACACTAAATACTTAGACCAATGAAATAAAAGAAATGTTAAATCTAACCAGAATGCTAAGAGCTTATTGAGACCTAAGTAAATGAAAGGAAATACTTTATGAATTGCAAGACTCAATTACATATTTTCTCAATCATATATATCTTCCTTGAAGTGAGGGTAAGAAGCAAACAATTTTAAAAAATATACAGGGGTGGGGAAAGATGTTACTTGCTTTATCTGTAGAATTTGAATTGCCTTAGTTCAATTACAATATTTATATAATATTTATGGAATATTCACTAAGTGTTAGATACTTGGAATTAAGAAATGAATAAGATATATTCCATACCTGAGAACGTCAAGAAGTGTGTCTTATGTGTGTTTAGGTAGGGTGGCCACTAAACACAAAGTTAATATTGTAAACAATGGGGTGGTGAGGCAAAATAGAATGTAAACAATACAATGGAAACACAATGAGAGAATAGCTCATTTACTAATCGAAGGGGTCTGGGAGAAGATAATAAGATAATGACATTTGCTGTGATCTTTAAGGAACGAATCAGGATTTTCCCAAGTGGATAGCATGCATGCATGTGCGTTATGTGTTTATTGTGTTTAAGTGGAAGAGGAGACTTTAAGAATCCCAGGCAGAGCAGCTTACATGGGAAACAGCGCAGGAGAGCGAAAGCTCCTAACTTGTATTAAGTTTATTTTAGGAATCCACTCAGGGAATGTATTTGTGTTACTAAAGCAAAAGACTAGGGGTACTGTAATGGTTTTAGGAGAGGTTAGGAAGGAAGTTAAGACCTGTTGGGAAGAGCATTTGTTAATCAATTTTTCTGTCCATGAGCTGCTTTCGAAATTCAAATATGCATAAGAATTTCTCTACACTGTGTTTATCATGCAGATTCTTTTTTTTTATGTTTTTACTGGTGCATTGTAGTCTCACATCACAATGAGTATCAGTTTGGTGTTAACATCATGCAGATTCTAAAGTCCCACCCCCAGAATTTCTGGTTGGAAGATTTGGAGGCTCAGGAAGACTGACCTGCATGGCTCTTACACAGTTTGGGAGCTACTCTTGCAATCAGTTTTCCAAGCAGGTATTTTATAAATAACCCTTAGTAGGGTTATTTTATAAAGAACAGACATTTTATTAAAGAAAAAAAAAACAGGCAAGGGTGTGGAGGATGAATTAGAGGAGGGGAGGAAAAAGGGGAGCAGGGAGAGTCTGGGACGAGGAAATGATTGGGAAACCTCAAAGGAGAGATGACTCTTAAGGAATCACTTCTCTTGTAATCACCGCGTCCGTGTGGGTCTGGCTGTTTGTGGTGAACACACTGAGATGGAGAAGCTCGCCCTAGTGGTGTTTTGCAGCCCTCAGTGCTCAGCGTGGTGCCTTCAGTTGGTGTTTCTGAGTGAATGAGGGAGACAGCCTGCCCACAGCAGCCTTTGGGGGGGGTATATGAATTTTATTTCCTGGGATTCCTCAGCTCCTCCTCATTTCCCCTTTCCTATCTTGGATTTGATGACACTGCCTTTCAGACGACAGTGGCCCCAGGTGCCCTTGACCCTGCACCAGTTAAAAGCGGGCTGTCCTGGCCTGTTCTCTGCAGGTGTGTCTCTCTCTTCAAAAGCTTTTCTGCAGATGTTCTCCTGATAAACCAATCAGTGCTGATGGAATAATGCATTTGAATCAGCCTCCTGTTGGACAAGGTGTGAAGATGCAGTAAGTAATAGAGAATGAATAAATCTGAAGGCTAAAATTTTGGTGATTGTTCACTAATGTATCTTCAGTGTCTAGTTCCATGCCTGACACATAGATGTTCAAAGTAGTTGAAGAGCTCGTCGTCAGTGAATATACCGATGAGTGAATGAATTGAGGACAGGCAGGCCTTTGAGCATGTGGAGTGTCCTTCCAGGGAACCAGCCAGAGTCTTCTCTGGAGGAAGAGAGGGAGAGGACCAATCCCAGCAGCAGCAAAGCTGCTGTCCCCCAGCACCAGGAAGCCAAAGCAGCTCCCGCTAGCCAGGTAGTTGGAAAGCAACTGGCTTTCATTCCTGACTGCTCCCTGCACCTACACGTCCTCCTGATGTGTGCAAGTGACAACTTGTATTTGAGGCTGGACATTACTTAATTTATGGAGATTTGCTGAGTTGAGTTTTGGATGTTTCTTAGGATTTTGGAGTCCAACATTTGCTCTTTGGATTTAAAGGCGAAATAATGAAGTAATAATCCAGGTATAAGCTCTGCCTTTGGGAGAGAGTATATGTGTAGGATCCCTAAGGAAGTGCTGGAGACAGGCAGGGGCCAGACACGGACTCTTGGCTAAACCAGTTGGGCCCCAGTGCACACGTGGGCAGCCAGGGAGACCTGTGCAGGTCCACAGCACCCCAGGTCACACAGGAGGAGGGTGAGGCCCTCCTCTGCATTCTCTGTGGTGAATTCAGAAGAAGGATTAAGTAAGAGTTTCTTCCTCTTCTTCCTGCTCCCCAATTTAGACATCGATATGGTAAAACGATCATTTGAAATGAAAGCCCCTTAATGAATATTTAACTTTCTCTGTTTTGCCACAAACTATTTTAACATTCCTTGGAACCTCTAACCCCCTCCTTATTTTAAGAACTTTCACATTTTAATGTCAAAACAACTCCAAGAAATAGGATGAGGTTGCCCATAGAGGCTGGCTCTGGGTAGCTAAACTATTTTGCAGTCAGACTCCTGTGGTTTAGGGTCAGTTTTAATGCACTGTGTCTTGCATCAGCGTGGGCTTTGGCTTTCCATTTCAGAGCATATCTCCAGTTTCATATAGATTTAATGTTACTGATCTTTGGTACTATTCTGCTTTTCCTTTGCAAGTTATTTGGTTTCTCTTGGTTCCCACTCATAATCCTGGGATGTTTCTTGATCTATGTCAGATTCGATTTTACGTCTGTAAAATGCAGACAATATTGCCATCTAATTAAAAGCTAATCAGTTTGCTCTTTAAGATTAAATTAAATTGAATTAATACATTTAAAGCACCTAACAGAATGCCTGGCACGCTCAGTAAAGTCAACTTTGTTCTACCTAGTAGAGACACTGAGTCGAATGCAATACTAACTATAGAAAATAACTCCTCTTCCACGAAGAAAAAAAATTATAAAGGGTTGTATTATGTGGCCCCAAAGTTCATGCTGAAATGCATTATATTTAGTTGCAAGGATGTGTGTGTGAGTGTATGGTTCCCTTCTTCATCAAACTGTGTTCCTTCTGGGTAGGATGGCATCTTATTCAACTCTGCAGGCCTGGTGTATATTATGGAGCCAAAGAGTTGCTCACATGTAACAAGTATTGGGTTAAATTTTGAAGTGTAGAACTCAGAAAGGTCAGTAATTTATCCTGGGCTATGGATTCTTGGCAAGTTAATCCTCCGAGTATTGATGTCTTCATTTGTAAAATAAAGATAATAATAATCCCTACTTCTCTAAGTAGTTCTGAACATCAAAGAAGCAGTGGATGGCAGTGCTGAGTCAGGCATTAGGGATGTGCTAAATAAATTATAGTTTATTAAGGAAACAGTTGATAGCATGCCATTTTTTAACCAGTATGTGCTTTTTTTCCACCGTACTATTTCACCACTTTAATTTCATTGATATAAGAAACCCGTCAGAGCCCTGTCTAATGGAAAGAAATCCTTTCCTCCCAGGATGAGCAATCTGAATCCTGAGGATCACACAGCACGTAGAGGATCTTAGGGTCCTTGGCGTTGACCAGTGATGTATCTGTCACCAGCTTCCCACTCTAGGCTCAGCCATTTTCCAGGTGGCAGTCAGTAAGGTCTTTGCAATGTTGATCTGATAATCCCACACTACTGCTTTAAGTCTTTCAATGGCATCCTGTTGTTCTTGGGATAGACAGCTCCTCAAAGCCTTACCTTGTCTGGCCTTGTATACCTCCCTCCTCCCTCTCAAATTACTCTCTGTTCTCTCTCCTCTCTAAACACATTTCTCTTCTCCCAATTGTTGCTGCCTCATTTGCACACGTTTTTTCTTCCTTTGGGAATACTTTATCCCCTGGCTGACTTGTGAATTCCTTAATCATCCTTCAGATATTAGCCTAAACCTTGCCTCCTCGAGGAAGCCTTTGCCATTAATTGGACAAAGTCAAATCTAATACTGCATGCTTTCCCTTGCAAGGAATATCTTTCTTGGTAATATTCTTTATAGCCACCGTTTTATATTTGGTCATATTTATTTGCACTGGCACCTTACATTTGTTTGTGTGATTATTTGATGACTGTCTATCTCCAGTATTGTACTGTGGGGTCCATGAGGTAAAAGACCTCCTTCCATTTTGCACATTATTATATTAAAGATTCATATTTGACTGGTTTACACTGGCATGGCCCTACCAGTTATTACACTGCTGAATGCCTCCCCTACCAGTAGGCAACTAACTGACCCCTAAGGACTCAAGGTATCCCTCCTGTCACCTAGCTGCTCCAGCCACTCACCTGAAAAACTCTGGACCTCTCCACAGTCTAGCAACAAAAGGAGCCATGTCTGGCACAGTGGGGCCCTTCGGAGCCCTGCCCCAGCACTTTTGCTGGTGCCTGGGCCATGCATGTGTCTTACCCTTTAACTATTTTGAATATCACATGGCAAGTACTGGATAAACATTTGTTGCACAAACTGGATGGTCACTGAAAGAAGACATGGATGTGGCTGCAAAGTGAACCTAGTTTGTCCTGCATCTGTGACTTGGGCTGCAGCTCTGCTCCCGTACTTCAGGGATCCAGAGAGTTCCATCTCCAGAGGCCATCCTTTTGACCCTGTGCATTATCTCTATGATGGCTGGGGCTGGAGGCCTAGGATCCCAACTGGAATATGTGGCAACTGGGAGGAGATAAGATGAACAAGTTCAGATTCTCCCCTCCTCCAAACCTCTGAATGTTTGCTCCATGATGGATGAGTTGACAGGAATATGGAGAAATGTAGTTGGCAGGAGTTCACAGTGAGATTTGTGCTTTCTAGCTCTGTCATAAACCGATCTTTTTCTTTCCCTGTATAAAATAGTTAAATAATGAGGCAGCTTACCACATTTCTTTCTCTCTTGGGTCAGAAAACAGGGCACACCCAGAGCCATAGCTGTGCAGGGGGTATGGAAGAAAGGACAAAGTGAAGTCCGGTGTTGGGTTTATATTGGAAAAGTGTGCTAATTATGAAGGTGAAGACAGAGGGCAGGGAAGGAATTCAGGTTACACCTCAAAGGAATCTCTATTTCACAATCTGTGGGGCAAAGCACTTTTCCCTGAGCCCTGCTGGCCGGCCCTGGCATTTGGAATTTTAGAGTGATAAGGCTTGCTAACATTAAGGTAGAGGAGTACTTGCTCCCAGCTCCCAGCTCTCAGGACTCTGTCTATAAGCATGGGAAGACATAGGGAAATGAAAAAAGTTTTCAAAAGTCAAAACCATCCTTATACAGGAGTATGTGATCAGGTTAAACTGGACTTCAAAAGAGGAAAGAAAAGGGACTTCAGTTAAGCGAGGAGAGAGGCCAGGAGAACAGTGGAAGGGGTTTGGGGAAGGGAGGTGGAGAGGGGAAAAACAAGGCTCAAGAATAGAACAGTTCGAATAATGTGATGTCCATATATGAAGGTCTCACTACCAATCTCACCAACATGTATGAGAGGGGAGGGAAATGTAGAGCAAGGGGCAGTTATCTTGGGAGCCATAGTGATTGAAGTGCTGGAGAATTCATGGGCCCCAGAGCATGAGATTTGAGTGGCAGGCCATGAAGGAGGAGGCAGAGGAGTCTGAGGTCTTGATGAAAGGCCAGGAGGATAACAGCCATTTTCATAAATCTTATATGTAAAAAAAAAATAGGTCAAGAGGGAGTACTGAATCTGATCTAGTTTTTGTTGAGCTTAAGAAGCCAACAGTTGGAGGATGAAGACATCAAATGGAAAGTTAGAGGGAAAGACTGAAGGAGGGCAAAGGCTAGGACTGAGCCATAGATTTGAGGTTGAAACATTTGAAAGAGAACAAAAGCCAAAGGCAATGGTGAGACTGCCCAGGGATAGGCTTTAGAGAGAAACTGGGCACCGGGTACTGACAACAACCCCAAAGGAAGTAGGCACAGTGGCCCAGGAATTCCCTGGACACCAGGGGTCCCTGGCTTTGCAGGCGGTAATCTAGCTGAGGTGAGAATGAAGATACAGCCCAGCTGAGAGGGACGAAGGTGGACCTTGGGATCTGTCAGCCTGTGTCTAGGCAGTGTCTAGCTCTAGTTTGCTGAGGACTCTCCTGGTTTTAGCACTGAATATTCCATATCTCAGGAACAGCCTCCCCCTCAATCCTAGGCAAACTGGGATAGCTTGTCACTCCATATATGTGAAATCTCATTGATTAGAACACCTGTATACACCTTGTGCATAAATAACATTTCTTGCTTTCTTACCAGGGGATCAAACTTTCTCTGCTGTGGGAAATGTGTATGATAAAAGCACTCATCCAAAGGCGACTCAGCCACCCTGCCGTGTGTCCAGAGGACATGGTGTTGCTTGGATGCAGTGGATACAATTTTCCCCTGATGGGCTATGTTTATACATGGAAGTACCCAGCTAAGCTCCAGCTTTGATGAAAAACTAACCATTTTGGTCTGAAAGTCTTCAGCAATTAACTTGATGAGACAAGGCTCTCTCATAATTAGATTTTCTTCATTTGCTGCTCAGGTTACCTATTTGGAATATCAGCCTTAGTTAGAAATGGCCGAGTAACAGAAGAGACACAGGCCAAAAAAAAAAAAATCAAGAAACACCAGGCTTTATGTGTTATTCAAGACTTCAGCTTAGAGGACACTGACAACTGTGGTCCTCAGTCCTAGAAAATGTAATCCATCAAGTCTCACCCAACCCAACTTGATGCAAATAAGCCTTTGATGCTCCTACTTCCTCCAGGGGCAGTGGCTCTTGGAAAACCCTTGTCAAAACTATCTACTAGGTATCCACTAGAAGCTTCAGGTATGTTCAGCTCCAAACAAAACTGTGCAGGAGAATCAAAAGGTCAAAATAAGCTGGACGTGGTGGTGCACACCTTTAATCCCAGTACTTGGGAGACTGAGACAGGAGGACCACAGGTTGGAGGACAGCCTCAGCAAGGTAGTGAGACTCTCAGCAACCTGTTTAAAAAAAATGGGCTGGGGTTGCAGCTCAGAGGTAACATGCCCCTGAAATAAATAAATAAATAAATAATAAAATAATGTACAGTTCTTAATTTAGGGGAATCAAAATTCACTGATGAGGTAGAGGTAAATACCATTAAGACAATAAGAACAATGTAAAAAAAATCTGAAAAAGTTCCGTGTGTGGGGCATAAAAGTCAAGGTTCTTGAAATTCAGAAGACGGGTGGGGCTGTGGGTGGGGGAAGCCCCTGCCAGCTTCAAAAGGGAGAGGGTGCTTTTGCTGGATGTGATAGTCAATCTAGGTTGTCAACTTGACCTGATCATGACACACCCAAGATCATGTGACTTTGGGTGTGTAACAGCAGATTAAACAGAAAGCTCTGCCCTGAATGTAGGCAGCAGGATTCTGATAGGTGCAGACTTAGATAAAAGAGGGAGAAGCCGTGTAGAGTGCGTGCGACTCTTTCCGAGGGAAACGCATCTGCTTTCGCCTGAGATCGTCGGCCGCCGGCTTCGCCGTTCTCTGAAGAGCTTCTTGATCTTCTCGGCCTCCAGCCCTTTGAACTGAAACTTCACCATTGTTTCTCTGAAGAGCTTCCTGATCTTCACATCTTGGGCTGGGACTGAATTAGCGGTTGCTCCGATCCTAAGACTCCAGCTCTTAGACCGCTCGACCAGCTACTGGTTCCTCTGACTCTCCACGTGCAGTCAGAACCTGGGACTACATTGCTGCAAACTGTAAGCCCATCTGATAAATCCCTTTTTCAAATATACTCATACTGTGAATTCTGTTAATCTAGTGAACCCTGTCCAATACACTGGGCATTAAAGAACAGAAGGACAAGGCGTCTAGGCAGAATGACAGCACTGGTGGAGGCTAAAGACTGCGTCTTTCTCTGATGGAGCCCTTTCACCGCTATCACTTTCATCTCGCGTTTATCACTAAAGGCTGAGTTTAAAATGTGCTAGAGGAGGTGCTGGGCAGGAGAGCAGGAGTTTCAACTTGCATCTCTCCCCTCCAGTTACTCCCTCCCTGGCTGATGATAGCTACTCTAATTTGCTTCTCACTGGACTTCCAAGCTCTCAGTCCAGTCGTGTGCCACTGGGTCCAAATCAGTGTCATGAATTGTTGTGTATTGTGTGTATGCACGTATTGTAGTACTGGGGATTGAACCCAGGGGCATTCTACCTCTGAGCTACACCTGCAGCCCTATTTTTATTTTTTATTTTGAAACAGGGTCTCACTAAGTTGCTGAGGACCTCGCTAAGTTGCTGAGGCTGGCCT